>VWZI01010659.1:238984-259216 GCA_013396835.1 Psilopogon haemacephalus
AAAAAAAAGCTGAAGGTTTCAGCAATAAAAAAGGCAATCTGAATGATGGAGATTCAAAAAGTTCTTTTCAGATCAGAGTGCTGTTCCCTATGTGAAAGAGATGAGGTGCTCTTTGCAAGCAGGACCCTGGATAATGAATTTGGTGATGAGCCTTGGTCTCCTTTAGTCACAGCTGGCTGTTAAATCATCACTCACAGCTGACAGAGAGCCAATGGGTGACTTTCTTTAGCTTGGATTTGGGGTCAGTTCTCAGCAGATCCAAAGGAACAGGTGAGGCTCAACAGGGCTCTGGGCAATCTGATCTAGTTGAGGGTGTCCCTGCTGACTGCAGGGGGGAGTTGGACTGGATGACCTTGGGAGGTCCCTTCCAACCCAGACCATTCTATGAACAGTCTGTGCTGGGAAGCCCTGAACAAGCTATAGCTGCTTGCAGACACCTTGAAAATATCCAAAACAGAGATTTTGCTGGTTTATAGCTGTAGGTTAAAAAAACAAAGCAAAACCAATATCCTGGAGAAAGGATGAAATTTCCCCTGTTCTCTTGAGCGAATAGTCACACTGAAGTGGGATATTTCTCTAAGCAAGACACAAGTGGGTTATGCTAACAATAGCCTGTGCTGGAAGCACCTCTTAATGCAGCTAAAACAGAACAGTATCATAGAAGCACAAAATTGTTCTGCTTGGAAAAATCCAACCGTTGAGTCCAGTACTGTCAGGTCTCCACTCAACTGTGTCCCCCAGCACCACATCTACATGGCTTTGAAACCCCCTCCAAGGATGAGTGCTCTACCCACTACCTTGGGCAGCCTATTCCAGGGCTTGACAACCCTTTTAGGGAAGAAATAATTCCTCATGTCCAACCTAAACCTCCCCTGCTGTAGCTTGGGGCCTTCACCTCTTGTCCTGTTGCTTGTTGCTTGGGAGCCTCTCCTTCACTTAGTTCCTAAAGCATAACAAATGTAGTGATGGTTTGCTGGAGTGAAAGATCAAAGGAATCTGCAGCAGCAGTAGACTCTTGGGGAGCACCCAAGGTGTGCTACCTGGAAGAAAGGTTGACAAGAATCTTCCAAAAGCCTTGGGGAGAAGAAACAAAGGGCCAAAAGCTAATGAAAGGTGACAGAGAAGTGCCCTGTGGGAAGGCAGAAGTAGCAGGGCTGGAAAAGGTGGCATCGTGCAGTGACAGTGAAAAGTCCCCTGGGCAGCCAGTGTAAATGATCTCTGTAGCACAATGAAGTGAAAGATGACAGCCAAGATCTGCTGAGCATTGGATCGGGGGCTGCAACACAGCCAGTGCTCCCAGAGGTGGAAAGAGAGTATGGAACTGCCCTTCTTTTTTTGGGAATATCACAGAATTATAAATGTTGGAGAAGCCCTCTAAAATCATTGAGTCCAGCTGTAAACCCAGCACCATCATCCCCATCAAACCATGTCCCCAAGTGTCATGGCCACGTTTCTTGAACATCTCCAGGGATGGTGACTCCACCACCTCCCTGGGCAGCCTGTTCCAATGTCTGACCACTCTTGCAGGAAATGAATTGTTCCTGATATCCACACTAAATATTCCATTTCCTCTCCTTCTATTCATAGGGAGAAAATACCAACCCTTACCTGGCTCCAGCCTCCTTCCAGGGAGTTGCAGAGAGCCTCGTCTTCTCCAGACTAGACAACCCCAGTTGCTCCTCTCCAGCCCTGTTCTCCAGACCCTTCGCCAGATTTGTTGTCCTTCTCTGAACCCTCTTGAGCTTCTCAATATCATTCATGAAGTGAGGGTGAACCCAGTGCTAAGGGTGTGCCCTCAGCAGGGCTGAGTACAAAGGCAAGGAGAAGATACTAAGGAATGGAGAAGTGAGGGAAGAGAAGTGGTTTGCTGAGGATGACCTGCCTTGATAGCAAAGAGCTGAGTAGAAATAACCAAATTTGAGAGGTAAAACCTTGCAGAAGACTTGGACAGTTAGAATCATGGTCCCCTTGCATTAAGTCCCTAATTGTTAGCTCCTGGTTTAAACTCCACTGCCATGAAGACATTACCAGATAGCCACTGGATGCACATAGACACAAATATATGTAGAGACTTCTCAATCAGTTGTAGCTTCCAAATGGTATTGTTTTTGTGCAGTTCTGAGAGGTTTTTCTGTCAGTCTCAGGTGGGTTGTTGGTTTTCTTTCTGGTTCCTCTGATCACAGTGTCTAATGACTGCAGTCAGGCTTGTCCTCGTTGTCTCTTCTCCTCCCCTAAATGTACACCCTGCCAGCAATTAAGCTTCCAGTTGGGAAATAAGGAGAATGTGGCTGGGTCTGAATCAGTGGAGAAGTGAGCATGTATCAAATAAACTACAGCCAAATGACAAGCAGTGTCTCCCCAAAGCCAGCAGAGATGATGTTACAAGGCACCATGGCAGCTGCAGACTCAAAGAAGCCAATGGCTTCCCTCCCAAATAGACAAATTGCTCTCTTGCTCTGGACACAAAATACTGTTTCCAAATACAAGGGGTAGGAATCATTCTCGTACATGAGATCACCCTCACCGTATGCTCCAGCTGACAAAAGGTCAGCAGAAATGATGATGTTCACGTGCAGGAAGAGAGCAGGGCACAAACACCAACTCTAGATGATATCCAGGGGTCCCTTCCAGTCCCCACCTCTTGGGGATGCAGTGATGCTGTCACTGCAGGTCTGATGCCTCATGTGATGGCAAGAGTGCTTAGAAACAAGGCAGTGCTTTTCTGAGAAGTAGTGCAGGATCATCCAGTCCAACCATCAACCTAAGACCACCATAGCCATTAAACCATGTCCCCAAAATCCCTGTCCACACATTCCTCGAATTCCTCCAGGGATTCCATCATCTTTCTGGGCAGCCTGTTCCAAAGCCTGAATACTCTTGCAGCAAGGACATTTTCCTCATCTCCAACTTAAACCTCCCCTGGCACAATTTGAGGCCATTTCCTCATGTTCTATCACCTGCTACTAAGGAGAAGAGACCAGCCCTCGCCTCACTGCAACCTCCTTTCAGGGACCTGTGGAGAATAATGAAGTCTCCCTTCAGTCTCCTCTTCACTGATAGAAATCGTCAAATGATATTGAAATGGCCAATTTGCTCCTCTAAAAGCCTAGCACCTTCTCAGGTGACTTGCTGAAAGTTGGGGCAGGAAAAGCTCAAAACCACACAATTCTGATTCTCCTTTCATTTGGCTCTATAACATAGGGGATACTGATTTGCATTTGTCAGATTGATCTTTGTCCTAAACTAGACCCTTAGACAAGATAAAGACCCAGGATGTTTTGCCTTAGGACAAGAGAAAAAGGTCTCAAGCTGCACCAGGGGAGGTTTAGGTTGGTTATTAGGAACAATTTCTTTGCTGCAAGAGTGGTCAGGGATTAGAACAGGCTGCACAGGGAGGTGGTGGAGTCCCTATCGCCAGAGGTGAAGAAATGTGTTGAAGTGGCCCTTGGGGACATGGTTTAGTGGTGGTGTTAGGTTGATGTTTGGACTCCATGATCTTAGAGTGCTCTTCCAGATGAAACAGTTCTGTAATTTCATTTCTGCAAACATGCCCTTTCCTGGGCCCACAGAGCCCTTCTGCCTTCCTCATGCTCCGACTGCTTATCTCCTGCATCCGTGCTTAATCCCAGGTGTCTGAGCTCCACGGTAGGATGTTTTGTGTCTCTGAAGGTCAAAGTCCTTGTAGTGACATCATAGCTGTTTTGCTTTAAAGCAGGCTGAGGTCGCTGAACTGTTAGGAGGTGGAAAACATGAGGAAAAGCCAGTCAAGTAGAAAACACAAGGAGCAGTAAATCAGCTCTTATGAAACCATGACTGGTCAGACTTACAGCTGCTGGGGTCCGAGAGAGTAAAAAGACAAATGCTGCTCTCCAGCCAGCTCACTGGACAACTCCATAGCAGAATTTTTTTCCTAGCTCCAGCTGGTCTTGAAACTTGAGAGCCTTTTTGGTTATTGTGAGAGTAAGAGCAACTGTTCTTACCAATGCTTTGTGCTTACTCAGCATCTTTGCATTGGAAATCTCTGACAGGCTTTACAGAAGGGAGGGGAAATTATCTCTAGTATTTTCACAGCAAAGGCTGAAGCAAGCTTTGGAGGAATTCTGGTGTGGATCCAGCAGAGGCACAAGTAGATTTTGAATTGAGAATTTCTTTCCCCTACCCTGTTCTTTTTTTACCTCTGTACTGAGTTCAAGGTCTGAGTGCAAGGGGTTGCTTAGACTGCATGGTCCTCTGCTCACTAGGAAGGTCTCTGACAGGTTTTGGGTTGTGTATGTTTTGACCTTGAACCCTGGAAGAGAGAGCTTGCTGTTATTTGATGATGAATTACATGACAGGGAAGATGAAGAAATCATGGAGCAGGGAAACTGTCACGGGTCACCTCTGTGCAGAAATATGCTGAGAAGCATCTCTGGGCACACTGTCTTCTAGCAGAAGGGTCTCGTGTAGGGAGGCAGTAAGAGATTCTGCTTACACTGGAGAGTGTACCTCTACCAGTACAGGTGAGGGGTGACCTGGTGGAAAGCAGTTCTGTGGAGAAAGACCTGGGAGTGCTGGTGGAAAAGAAGTTTACCATGAGCCACAAATACGCCCTTCTGGCCAAGGCCAATGGTCTCCTGGGGTGCATGGAGTGTGGGCAGCAGGTCAAGTGAGGTTCTCCTGCCCCTCTACTCTGCCCTGGTGAGGCCACATCTGGAGTGGTGGTTCCAGCTCTGGGCTCACCAGACTGGACTGGATGATCTCCAGCTCCTCCTCTGGACTGGATGTGCCTTCCAACCCCTTCCACGCTGGGATTTTGTGAACAGCATGAAATTAATCTTGAGTAACTGACCAGCCCTGCCACGCTGGGGTTCTGTGTTCCTGTGACAGTTACTCTACAGCATTTTGCTGCTTTTACATCACTGGCATGGTTCCAGGCTGTGAGGTGTAGGTCGGTGCTGCACCCCATCTCTAGCCGAGGAGCTGAACACCAGACCAACACCTGATTTACACAAAGTGGGGAAGCAAGCACAGCAGCAGCCTCCTTGCTGCTGCTTACGCTGTCTGCTCGGTCTCGTAAGGCTGCAGGGGGCAGTGACCTTGCGGTGGGAGTGCTGAGTAGCCAGGAGTGCCCCGAGCCGCGCCGTGTGCGAGGGTGCAGCGGGCAGGAGGGTGCTGGGCAGGAGCTGGCAGGTCCGGCCCATCGGCGCGGCGCTGGGTGAATGTGCTGAGCAGCACAGTCTGTCCGTCAGCTCCAGAGCGAGGCACTGACCCAGCTCCAGCCTCCGCCGGCACCGGCGGCTCCTCTTAGCTCACTGCTGCACATCCACTGCAAGGGGAAGCGCTGGCGGCTCCACCTGCCTGCTGGATTTTATTTATTGACGGAACAATGAAGTCAGAGGTAGGTGAGTGATGCAGTGCAGGAAGTTGCTGCAGCGGGAGCTTCGCTGCCGAGATGATGATTTCATGAATCGGGCTAGCGGTGCGGGGAGCGGGGTGCGGGGGAGATTAATAAATGCCGGTGGTGCATGTACTGGGGAGAGGGGGAGGCAGAGCAAGGTGCAGCAGATGACATGTCCTCCTTAGATAGATTCTCTGGCTGTGGTGCCTGAAGGAGCCGTGCGGGGAGGTTTTGCGCGGCAGCCCTGCCAGCGCAGCGCCAGCCCTTGAAGTTGCTGGGAGGAGCGGCGCCGTTGTGCTCCCTCCCGACAAACGCATCGCAAGTTCCCAGCAGGAAAATAAGCATCTTCATCATTGCTGCTGCTCTGCTCTGCTCTGCTCTACTGTGGAGCTGCCTGGCAGCACTTCCAGGCTGGAGGCTGAGCTGTCTTATTTGCATCGAGTCCATCAAGCCCCTGCCCACCCTGAGTCCCTTCTGCCGGATTTCTGTTGGTTTTGCGGCTCGATGGATTTATTCTTCTTTGTGTTATCTGCTTGGAAGGAAAGCAGCAGTGCCACGAACAGTCCTACAGCAGAGGGAGCAGAGTATTTGAGGAAGCGAAAAGCCTTCTGCTAGATCACAGGCAGCCTATGCAGTGGTTAAAGGAGAGGTTTCATGCAAACGAGGAGGATGCTTCGGGTCTTGGGGGAAAAAGAAACACTCTCACGTCTGTCTTGTACGTAGGAGCGTGTGGCTGCAGAGGACAGGCGTGTAAAGCAGTTCTGAACTGAGCTGCCAGAGCCCGGCTCCGGGGCTGCTTCTGTCTCTAGGTGTGTTGGGATTATGTAATGGGTGGCTGGAGCATGTGCATGAGGTGGCTGAGAGTTCGGGGGGTCAGTTTGGTTTGTCATATCTCTTCGTATCAGTGATGTATTTCTTGCCCGTAATATTTATTTTTAAACAAATTTGTTAATTGCCATTGGCATCGTTGGGTTGCGGAGATATTGATGATGGCAGATTGATGTCTGGTTTAACTGAGGATTAATATTTTCTATTTTTTTTTTCCAAGTACTGGTTACTTCCAAGTGCTCTGAATATGGTTTGGTTGTGTTGTGTCAAAGCTGAGGAGTGGTGAGAGCAAGTGAAGCAGCAAATGGAGCTGCTCCAGCACCCAGGGCAGGAAGTTGTGAGATTCCCATGTAAAAAGCAGAGCCCTCTTCGGTGCTTCTCGTCAAGAAGTGAGAGCTTTTCATCTTCACACAGGAGTTTGATTTGGAAATGAGGATCTTAGGGATCTTTTAATGTCTCCATACAGCCAGAGGCAAAGGAATGAAAACACCCTGAAGTCCTAAGTCTAGTCAAAGTTACAATTCACAACCAGATTGCTGCTTTATGGGGGATATTTAAGAACAGAATGAAAAATATCTTGACTTCCGCTCAGTAATCAGCAGGGTTTCTCTGCTCTGGAGCTGCTATAGGTGATGTGAAACCCATATATTTGGATGCAAGTTTTGTATGCTCTCTGTGGGGTTCCACTGGTCCACAGTTTCGGGATGTGTGTGAACGAGGCTGAGATCTAAATAAGGAATTTCTTTAAGCAGCCTGAGAGGTGTCAGTAGTGTTGCATCAGTGGCTTAAAGGGTATTTGGGGGTGAGAGCTTGTCACTTTGAGAAGGTCACAGGCAGAGAAATTCAGCTTGGCTTCCCTGGAGTCCCAGCTCTCCTCTGCTCCTGGTGATTTGCTGTGCCTCATCTATAGCCCAGCACAGCCAAAGAGGAGTGGGGGTGGTGGTGTTTTGTCTTCACCACCCCAGTCTTTTGGGAAGTGTCTGCCAAGGGATCCTCAATCCTGTGCCTCTCACCTAGAGCAAGTCAGTGTGCAGCATCTGTGGGTCCAGCCCCCAAGTGGAAAACTCTTTTTCATGGGGTTTTTAAGAGACTGAGGAAGAGAAAAATACTCAATATTACTAAACATGTCTCACTGTTGTTAAATACTAAATACTGCTTTTAAAAATAGATTACTAAATACATTACTAAATATATTTTAAAATATATTACTGAATGCTAAATATTACTAAGTACCAAATACTAAATATTACTAAATATTCAGTATTACTAAATATTACTAAATATTAAATATTAGTAAATTATAAATATTACAAAATGCTAAGGACTACTTTCCAAAGACTAAATTTTACTAAATATTATATGTTAGTTTTCGAACTACCAAACAAAGTACTACTACAAAGCATTACTAAATAATATTACTTTACAGTACCTGGTATTACTAAATATTGCTTTTAAAATATTAACTGTTACTAAACTTGACTTTTCCTTCCACTGAAGTAACCTTTGTTTTAAACATGGTACCATTTAAAAGCAATAATTTAGGGATTTCTTTGTACTTTCCTTTACTGAAATAAATAACCAAAGGCATTTTTGCCATGATGAAATGAGAATAAAAGTTACTATTTTGCAGCTTAAGGGGGAAAAGAAAAAAATAAAGGTCTTAAATTTCTAAATACTTCAGCAGAACTGAACTATTTGTGCTTGGAGTTACGGTCATGATTAAATGTTTGAAGATCCAGAGCCTTCCATATGTGTATTTTGGGTTTTACTGTGACTTGGACAGCAAGGATGGTGTAAAAGTTTTTGTATTCAGTACCCAAAGGGAGAGAGGAAGCCTTGGATTTGGAGGTCTAATGATTGGACTCGATGATCTTAAAAGGCCTTTTCCAGTCTCCTTGATGAACTCGTAGTTTCTTGGGGAGACAAGGCACTCTCATTGCTAGGCAAGTCATGCTCTGCATGCCCAAGGAACTCCAGTACAAAGTGAATGGCCCCCATGCTGGAGAGCAGCAAAGCAATAAACTTCTTCATTTCCATCCCCACGCCTGCCAGCCTCAGCCTCTGCTGCTGAAGAGCAAGCTGCATAGCAGCAACTGCATGGGCTTGGAGCATCTTTTCATTGCCCCATCAACAAATTTCAATTTTCAATGTTTGTCTGTTTGTTTTTAATGTGTTTAGCTATTAATGGGCAGGGAGGGAAGTGGTGGTTGGGTGCAGCCCTGACAGGTCTGTCAGCACTGCTGCCACTCTGTGCTACTTGGGAACAAAGGACGCTCATTTTGGGGGCAACCCTGTGAATGAGGCTGTTGGCATGAATCAAAGCAAAGGGTATTTTCTAGCCTGTACCAGTGGCTAGCAGGGGATGTTTTGTGGGCAGTCAGCCTTTTAAGACTCTTACCTGTAAATGGCAATTCTGGCACAGTAAGAAATTAATCCCCAGTGAGGAGAGCCAGGAGTTCCTGTGTGCATGCAGGCAGCTGGAAGTTTAAATAAGGCAATTCTGCAATGTTAGTGTTGATCTCCCAATACTTTGACATCACTGCTTCTCCAGTGCTTCATCTTTAGAGGCCTGAAAAGCTTCCAAAGGAAATCCACATTTTCCGGGAGGGAATTCCTATTACAGGAAGAAAACAAATGCAGACAAGTTAGGTCTTGTTTTAAGACATCTCCCAGGCAGATTGCACTACATTTGTTGAAGGGGACTCCCTCAGAAGCAGAAACTTGAGATTTGTCCAAGTGTGGAAGGTTACAAGGCTGCAGTGCTGTGCCTGGTGCAAAATTAGATCACCTCCTGAAGCATGAGAAGGGAGATGAAAAGGAAAAACACCAACATCAACCACAACATAAACCAAAAACTAACAAGAAGAAAACCAAAACCCCTAATCACCCAAATCCCCTTTTTAAAACCATCCTTGCTTTTCAGCAAGACACAGGGGTACATCTGTGTCTTATCCCAGCATAGCTGGCTCCTTCCTCCAACAGCTACATTTGCCAGAGAAAAATCCTGCTGAAATTTACTTGAATCCAAGCTCTGCATTCTTTTAGATGTGTGAAAAAATGTGTGTGAGGATTGAGTGGCCTGGAGTTTGGGAATTCTCTTAGTCACTTTGTTAGAAATCCTGCTTTCCTGATGTCACCACTGTGAACATGTGCTCATATCATTAGGATTGTGCAGCCTGGAGGAGAGAAGGCTCCAGGGAGACCTTGGAGCAGCCTGCCTGTACCTGAAGAGGCTACAGGAGAGCTGGGAAGGGACTTAGAGGCTTAAAGTGATGGGATGAGGGTAGTGGCTTCAAACCACAAGAAGGTGGATTTAGATTGGACATTAGGAGGAAATGCTTCCTGTGAGGATGGTGAGGCTTTGGAATTGGTTGCCCATGGAAGCCTTCAAGTGTTTAAGACCAGCTTGGATGGGACCTTGAGCATGCTGGTCCTGGCAGGGGCGTTGGAACTAGGTGGTCCCTTCCAACCCAACCCATGCTATGGTGCTGTCCAAGGGTTTTTTGAAGCTGGTGTGCATTCTGTCACAGAAAGCACTGAGCAGGGTGCTGGCAGCCCTTACTTGAAGCATTCCAAGGCACATGGCTGGGATGTGGCCTGGAGTCTCCTGCCTTTTGTTAGAATTTTTTTCTCTTGTGATAGCTTGGTTGATGTTTGTCTTGAGTGAGAACTCAGTGAGAACTCCTTCATATTTGCTATCTGGCATGAGATGCCTGTGGAACCTGAGGAACTGAATCTTGAGGAACTGAATGGCATGGACCCTGGACCAGACCCTTAATGAAGCTGGGTTTGTGGGATGTATGCTTTTTTTTTTTTTTTTCCTGCTGCGTTCCACAAAGATGCAAATAGAGCATTGAATCAGAAGTAGGTAGCTTTCCATTTTCCAATCATTTTCATGAGCACTTACTGATTGGAATGCACAGGCACCCTCAGCACAGATGCAAATGGCTTCATTTTCCCAGATGGAAAGACTGAGGGAGAGGAAAGGAGAGAACGGTTTGTTCAGCTGCAGAGGGAAGTTGGTATTAGAGGCAGAGTTGGAGTCTAGAAACCATTGTTCCCAGTGCTGTGCTCTCACAGCTGCCCGGGAGCCCTCGGCAGGAGCTGTTTCATGGCATCCAACGAGAGAGAGGAATTAATCTTTCAGAAGTGTGGTTGTGTGTGTGTGGACGTGCTGTGAACATGGTATCTGCAGACGATGCTTTGGCAAACCATCTTAGCTCTCTCAGTCGAAGCCAGCTCCCTCAGTGAGTCCCTCCCCATCTCTTGCAGGCAGTGCTGAACTGGCAGTATTCTTTCCATGGGTGTAATCATGTCACACACCACAACAGAACTTACTGCAGCCCCCTTCTTCCTTCTCTGTGTTGGTAAAATGCAGGAGAATCCTAGCTGCACTGCCTTCAGCTTTCAGTAATGAGCCCAGCAATCCAAATAGCAGAAACAACTAATGCTGGCAAGGCAAACAGAAAAACAAACTCAACGAAAATCTATTTCCCAGCCTTCCCAGTTCTCCCAAGTGTTAGTGCAAAGCTGAAGCCCACAGAGACAAAGCGTCGGCTGAACAGCAGCTAAGCAGCACAATAAATGTGGTGCTGAGGCCCCAGGCTTGGTGGAGTTAGAATCATAGAATCACAGACTGGGTTGGGTTGGAAGTGGCCTTAAAGATCACCACTGTTGGCAGGAACAGCTTCCACTAAACCAGACTGCACAAGACCCTATACAACCTGACCTCCAGGGAGGGGGCATCCACAGCCTGGGCAGCTAGTTCCAGTGCCTCACCACCCTCACCGTAAAGAATTTCTTCCTAGTCTCAGCTCGAAGCCATTCCCCCTCATCCTGTCACTACAAGCCCTTATCAAAAGTCCCCCTCCAGCTCTCCTGCAGCCCCCTTCAGGTACTGGAAGGCTGCTCTAAGGTTTCCCTGAAGCCTTCTCTTCTCCAGGCTGAACAGCCCCAACTCTCTCAGCCTGTCCCCACAGAGCAGATTCTTCAGCCTTCTGATCATCTTCATGGCCTCCTCTGGACCTGCTGCAACAGTTCCATATCCTTCCTGTGCTGGTGGCACCAGAACTGGACACAGTGCTCTAGGCAGGGTCTCAGCAGCACAGAGCAGAGGGGCAGAATCCCCTCCCATAATCTGCTGTCACACTGCTTTGGATGCGTGCTGAGGCTTGAGGCAGAGAGTTAAACTCTGGTGGGTGCCCTCCAACAATTTGCTATGATTTAAGCCAAGAATAGAATCCATTGAGCCAGACTTGGAGGCAGCAATCAGAACAGAGGGATCAAAGAGTGGTGCTTGAGAAACGGCCTCTTGTGCCCCTGCCTGTTTGTTATGTCACTCTGAGCTTGCACTGAAGGGTGTTGGTTCAGCTGCATGCCCCTTCCACAGGCCTTCACCCCGAGAATATTCTTGGACTGGGTTCCAAAAAGGGGGAGGAAAAATAATGTATTGCCTTTTAGACACTGCTCTCTTTTTCCTGGTTTGATAACTGCTGCCAAAGTGGGCCAGCCTCAGATGTGTTTCTTTCCAGCGGAGTGCCGTAGGAAAATATTTCTTGGTAATAAGACCTTACTAGCTGGATGCTGTCTGTGGGGCATCTTAGCCTAAGCATGATGTTTTGTATCTCTCGATTTTCTTGATGAATAGACTGTGATGGAAAAGTAAACCAGCATTGCCTTATCAGTAGTGGAGCTGATGGGATGGGACATGTGTTTTAAGTGCATTTGTACTTGGAACAGCCTATCGCTGCCATTATGCTCTCAAAGCAGTGGCACACATGAATTTCAGGAGCGTGGCTTAGGGACTGGAGTGGAGGCAGCATTAGCCTGCTGATAGCAGCATGGAGGGCTGGGTGGAAGGGAAATCAGCCAAAGAAAATAACTGCACGGTTACGTTTCACTCTGCTATCCTTTCCTCCTTCCTTCCCTTCCTGTTTGTGTGTTACTTTGAGTCCTGTTGTCATGGGACTCTGCTGCAGTACCATTTGTTTTGTCACTTCATCCCATCCCAGCGCTTGCCCTGAACTTTATAGCTCACCAGTACTGCTCGCCTGGCTGCTCTGTTAATCTCTTCACACCACAGCATGCTCCAGACATTCTTCTTCCCCTCACTCAGCAAAACACCACTGCAGCCCAGCACCAGCAACTCCTCCCTGCCTCCAGAGCCTCGCTCCCATCACCAGCACAACCTTTGCACCACCTGGCAGCGTGGCCAGCACAGCAAACCTGGTGAGGAAGGACTCACGTGAGGACCAGGAAGGCTTTGTACAGTAGGTGGAGGAGGCCTGCAGCAGATGTGGGCTGTAGGTTCCCCGCCTGGAGCCTGCTCTTCAGGCAGGATCAGCTGCTGCCAAGTGTGGAAGTGTGGAGCTGCAGAGCGTGGAGCTCAGCAGGGTGATTGGTCATGCGATTGACCACACTGTGCTCAACTGTCAGCCCAGCAACCTTCAGGAGCACAAAGCTCACATTCCAAACATTTCAGAAGCAGGTGGCAGGACAGAAAAGGAAGAGAGATGCAAGGACTTTGTTTCTTCACAAATGCTTGCTCACACTTTCAGCAGTCCAAATCAGAGTTGGGATACATAGGATCATGGGATCATTTTAGTTGGAAGAGACCTTTGAGATCAGGTCCAATACCTGAGGGATTATCCCGGCTTCCACAAGAGATGGGCATGCTCAAGCCAGGCACTTACACTCCATTCTAACTAGGACTGAACCCAGACCAGATACCTACACCCTACTGCCTGAAGCCTTTACAGAAGCTGGAGCTTTGCTTTTGTTCTTGTCCTCATTTCTGCAGTGGACTGAACAAAAGCCCAACTCCAGCTTTCCGGTTTTGCCTTCACACTCACTCTTTTGCAAAAGATAAGGAAACCCAGGAAGGAGATTTATGTGCAACTTCAGCTTTGGTCCAGAGCTCAGACAGCAGTGGAAGTGAATGAAGTAGCTGTCAGCTGCGAGAGAATACAAAGCATTAGTATGCAGAAGGAGCAAATCCCAAGCAATTCCCATTGCTGCTGAGGCTTCTTGCATCCCAGGACAAGCTGTTTGCTGCGGCAGTGTCAGATCTAGGAAGCCTGAGATAAAGCTAGAGGCCTGGTGTGCCTGTTTGCCTATCAATGCCAGAAGTGTTTCCTACCGTCCGTCTGACACCTAACATGACTGGTGCTTGAGGTGAGCAGCAATGGCAGGGTCTGAAGCACTTGTGTATGCAGTTAGGCCTTCCTTGTGTATTTGCATTGCAAGTCTGCTTCTCTGGCAAGCTTGTCCAAATGCTAGCTCTGCCACATCATCTGCTGGGTGCCCTTACATCAGCCTTTTGCATGCTCTTCTGCTCAGAATGTCTGACCTGGATACCTTTGCCCACTACCAAAAGTTGCAGCACCCAGCAAAATGTCCCAGCTGCTTCTGCCTGGATGTCCTGGTTTTGCTGGGATGGGATCTCATGGTCTGCAGGCTGTTAGCAGCTGTGAGTCGGGCAGGACAGCTGACCTGAATTGGCTACAGGTGGATCCCAGACCACAAACCTCACACTCAGTATAAAGGGAGAAGTTTGCTAAGGATAAGGCCTTTCTGCTTTTGCTGGACTCTTCCATCTCCTGAGGACTGCCTTCCTGCACCGTGTGACAGCTGCACCTTTGCTGGGCTGAGTACTGCTTTATATACTTTATGTTGGCACTGGTGGTAGTTTGGTTTTGACATTAAACCCCTTTTCGTTTCACCCCATGGATCTTTTCCCCTCTCAATCCCCCTTCTCTGCTGGGAAGGGCTCATAGGGTGATGGAGCAGCTGCTGGAGATACAGGCTAAATGTAGGCACTAGGTAAAGAGGTTCCTGGAAGCCAAACAGAACTTGTTGAAGAAATGCAGTTTGTGAACCAAGCCAGTGAATGAGTGGAATTTTTAATGGAGCCTTTGACTTCAATTGGATTCCAAACAACTGAGTTTGTCTCTTTGAGCAAGTCTCCCTGGTGCACCTCTGGCCACGTTGTCAGGACTGTCATTATTAACTGGTTTAGAAGCTTGGGCAAAGAGCCTGTCTCATCACTCCTGAGAGTATGAACTGGAGGGTACAGTTGGAAGTGTGAGAGTGGGGATATTTAGGGAGCTGGCTTTTATTTGTTTGGTTGAAAACTATTTGTCTGCAAAAGGGAAAGCAACATTCAGGCTCAAGATTAGCACAATATTGATAGAGACATTTCTGAAGGATCTCCTTTAGTGAGTCTCCTCCAGGTCATAAGTGTGGTATTAGAGGAGGGCAAACGATGATGGAAAGATTTTCATTCACTGCATGAAGGTTGGAGAAGTGTGTACCTTGATTTATTGTCACAGTGCTGCTCTGTCTCCCTTATCAGTTGCTCAGACTTCAAGAGATAAAAGTGTATATGATGTTTACTGCCTGGATTGACTAATACCTTGGCTGAACTGTAGAAGATTGGCTCTCTGCTCAAAACAGGACTAAATCATCCTCTCAGCTGGCTGATGTTTTGGAGAGCAGAGAAGCAGTCAGTAGGTGCTGCATGTGCCATGGCAGGAACATGGTCAGAGGAAAGGAATCTCAAGCACCAGTGGAGTGAAGCAGTATCTGCTGGTGACCAAATGTCTTCTGGGACAGAAGCTGTCTCCTTTTGTGTGCTTATCATCAGAGCAGAATTGTGCCATGAGGTTTGTTGTAAACTCATAGAGGTCTCTTCCAACTAAAACAATTCTAAGATCACTGAGTCCAACCATCAACCCAGCATGGCCAAAGTGCCATGGCCACAGGTTTCTTGAACACCTCCAGGTATGGGTACTCTACCACCTCCCTGGGCAGCCTGTTCCAATGCCTGACCTCTCTTGCACCAAAAAAGTTTTTCCAAATGTCCAACATAAACCTCTCCTGGCACAATTTCAGGCTATTTCCTCTCATTCTATCAGCTGATACTAAGGAGAAGAGACCAACCCTTACCTCACTGCAACCTCCTTTCAGGGAGTTGTAGAGAGCAGTGAGGTCTCCCCCAGCCCCCTCTTCTCCAGATTAAACACCCCCAGTTCCCTCAGCTGCTCCTCACCAGCCCTATTCTCCAGACCCATCACCAGCTTAGTTGCCCTTCTCTGGATGTACTCCAGCACCTCAATGTCCTTCTTGGAACGAGTCCCCCAAAACTGAATCCGGTATTCAAATCATGACCTCACCAGTGCTGACTACAGGGGGGCAATCCCTTCCCTACTCAAGCTGGCCACACTATTGCTGATCCAGGCCAGGATGCTGGTGGCCTTCTTGGCCACCTGAGCACACTACTGGCTCATCTGTCAATCAACAGCTCTAGGTCCTTTTCTGCCAGGCAGTTTCCAGCCACTCTGGAACAACCCCACATGGGGTTGTTGTGACCCCAGTGCAGGACCCAGCACTTGCCCTTGTTAAACCTCATAGAACTGCCCTCAGCCCTGTGTTCCAATCTCTCTGGATTTCTCTGCAGAGCCTTCTTACCCTCAAGCAGATCAACACTCCCACCCACTTCAGTGTCATCTGGAAAATGCTGAGGCAGGGCAGGGTTGGGGGGGAATAAAAGGGAGTATTTGATGAATCTAGGAAAAGTGAGGGAGCCTCTTCAGGTGTGTTTACCCAACCTTTTAGAGTGCTCACTTTCTCTGACATCTTTATTTATCTTGGCACACAACTCCAAAGTCAAGCTGTTTCCCCTTTCCTGAGCTGGGTGTTTTTAAAGGAAGCTAAGATTCAGTCTTGCTGAGGAGCTTCGGTAAAGTTGATGGAGGACTGTGGGTAAGAAGGACGATGCCACCCTGCAAGGATGTCCTCCAGATTTTTTCTTCTTCTCCTAAGCTAAAAACCCTCTCTCCTCAGACTGTGATAGCAATGCTGTGAGTCTCCCCCAGTTCTGGGTGATTAAGTAGTTTAAAGGTTAGCCTACAGAACATGATCATATTATATGGATTTTCTTATCCTAAACCCATCGAGAATGGGGGGAGCAGCATTTCTAAGCTCTTCAAAAGGCCTGTCAGCTTGAATTGCTGGATAATGATATTCTGTCATCTCCTGCAAGGCTCACACTCTAAACACTTCCCTACACAATAGGCATTAAAATGGAATTGAGTAAATTCTGTCTCTCAAATTGCTGCGCTGTCTGGCGATTGTCTGCCTCTTCAAAACTAAATACAAGCTCGCAGCTAATAGAGCTTAGGTGCTGGGAGCAACACGTGGTAAAATGTGATAGAGGAGGTCAGATGTGGAAAATACAATCAGAGAATGGTTTCAGTTGGAAGGGATCTAATAGCTCATCTAATTCCAACCCCAATGCCATGGGCAGGGATGCCTCCCACTAGTGCAGATTGCTCAAGGCCTGAACACTTGCAGGGCATTCACAACCTCTCTGGGCAACCTGTTCCAAACATTAATTCTTAGGCTTTTATTTTAAAGCATCTGCATCTAACACTCACAGGATGGTGAGGGTTGGAAAGGATGTCTGGATGTCACCCAGTGCAACCCCTACCTGCTAAAGCAGGAGCACCCACAGCAGTTTGCCCAGGATCACAATGTCCAGCTGGGGTTGGAATCTCTGCAGAGAATGAGACTCCACAACCTCTCTGGACAGCCTGCGCCAGGGCTCCAGCAGCTTCACACCAAACAAATATTTCCTGTTGTTCAGGTGGAACCTCTTTTGTTCCAGTCTGTTCCTGTTACCTCTTAAGCACATGCAGTAGGAACAGTTTTCTGTGTGGTTTCCAACAGGAGACCCCAGCTTCAAGCTTATGTCATACCATTGCCTGGGCTGCAAGGGGTTTTCTCCTCCCTAGGTTTGAGCTGTTACTTGCTTCTGCTTCATGACTTCTCTCATGTTAGACTTTTAGAATCAAATTCATTGTGCCTGATTGTTCTTGAAGATGTCAGGATGTTGAGCAGCCTCAGATGGCAATGTGAGGGAAAAGGAGAAACTAGAGAGAGGCAATAAATAGTTTATTGCTAGCACTGGTCTGAGCTTCATCTCTCCTGCAGTTTAGGGCAGATGCAAAGCAGCAGATAAATGTGTATCCTTCCATGTCTCTTTTCAGTGATTCCCAGCAACAGGACAAGGGGCAGTGGGCATGAATTTGAACCCAGGAGGTTCCATCTGAACAGGAGGAGAAACTTGTTTGGTGTGAGGGTGCTAGAGCCCTGAAGCAGGCTTCCCAGAGAGGTTATGGAATCTCCTTCTCTGGAGAGCTTCCAAATCCCCCTGGACATTGTGATCCTGGGGGGTCCATTCCTGGATGTTTTCAAGGCCAGGCTGGATGTGGCTCTGGGCAAGCTGGAAGGTGTCCCTGTGTGTGGCAGAGGGGTTGGAACTGGGTGATCCTTGTAGTCCCTTCCAACCCTGACTGATTCTGTGATCATTGAGGTCCCTTCCAACCCTGACAGTTCAGTGATTCTGTGAGACCTCTCTATCAGGAGATGCACAAGTTGCTGTTCCTGCAGGAAGGGGAATTCCAGCTGGCTGGGTGACACTTTGTGGTTGGTACCTCTGAAAGTGTTTTGCAGGCAGGCTAAATATTGACACCACGGGGTAGTTCTGAAGTCATGTTGTAGGTGCCTCCTCCCACGCTTCTCTGGAGCCCTTCAGGGTGCATGTGTGATATTTCCTAGCTAAAACGTAGTGGTTTAATCCCTTGGGTTCCTAAGGGGGTAAGAAACCTGCCTGTTGTCGTGCGTCTGGAAACTGATGGGAGGAGAGCTTGCCTTGCCTGATAGCACTTGTCAAAGCACTCTCTCACTAATGACAGAGCCACCAATCTGTGCCACTGTCCTGACAGCACAGAGTAGAGCCTGCCTCCTACTGCTTATGTGAAAGAAGTAAAGGCTTGTGAGCATCAGGTGAAATGCAGATATTCGGGAGATTTAATACCCAACTCTTCAACACTCCCAGAGTCTTGGGCTGACTGGGGGTTCACAGAATCACAGGATGTTAGGGGCTGGAAGGGACCCAAAGAGATCATCGAGTCCAACCCCCCTGCCAGAGCAGGACCAAACAATCTAGCTGAGGTCACAGAGGAACACATCCAGATGGGCCTTGAAAGTCTTCAGAGAAGGAGACTCCACAACCTCTCTGGGGAGCCTGTGCCAGTGCTCTGTGACACTTACAGTGAAGAAGTTCCCCCTTATGTTACACTGGAACCTCCTGTGCTGCAGCATTGCTCCTTGTCTTATCCCAGGGAGCAAGTGAACAGAGCCTGTCCTCCCCTGTCCTGACCCCCAGCCCTCAGATATTTATAAACACTTATAGAATAGAATTGAATAAGCCAGGTTGGAAGAGACCTCCAAAATCATCCAGTCCAACTTATCACCCAGCCCTATCCAATGGCACCAAGTGCTCCATCCAGTCTTTTCTTGTCCTCTCTCAGTCTTCTCTTCTCCAGACTAAGCAGCCCCAAGTCCCTCAGCCTCTCCTCACCAGGCAGTGCTCCAGTCCCCTCATCATCCTTATAGCCCTCCACTGGACTCTCTCCAGCAGATCCCTGTCCCTCTTAAACTGGGGAGCCCAGAACTGAAGGCAATGCTCAAGATGGGGTTGGTTGTGGCTTTGTTCTAGTGAATCAGAACTAATGGAAATGAATATTTTAGCTTGCTCTATTTGGTTGGGCAGAAATAACTGGCTGGTCTCTGTTCCCTAAACAAGAATAGAAAAGTCTGTGACCAAAGCTGGTCACACAGCAGTCCTGTTCAAAACTGCTTGTGTCACTGCAGAGAGCCTGCCTTCTTTAAATAGCCATCCTATTAGCTGGAGAATGGGAGAGCAGCTCTGGGAGGCACTGCTGTGACATTAAATGATGGCCGTGCAGCATCTCGCTCCCTTCTCCGAATCTGACCTTCATCTGCCAAGTTCTGACAATCTCAGCTTGAGAATGCCTTGCCTAACCCCTGGGCAAGATCCAGTCTGGTCAGCTGAGCTGCTTTAGATAATAATTTCTGGGACTGGGCCTTTCTGATCCAGCTTTAGCAGGCTTTCTCTCCAGAAGGCTGTGGAGCTGTGTAAAACCACATGATGAAGCAGTACGGCTCCAGCGGTGCAGCTTTTGAGTGAGGTTACATTTCTCTGGCTGTGTGAACAGAGCCTTGCATGAAGTCTTCATGGGCCAGAAGCCACAAAGGCTGCCCTCTGCTGAATAGGGGCTTTGATGGTGCTAACATAGAATCAGAGAATGCCTTCATTTGGAAGAGACCTTAAAGATCAGCCAAATCCAGCCCCCTGCCATGGGCAGGGACACCTCCCACTAGACCAGGTTGCTCAAGGCCCCATCCATCCTGGTCTTAACTGCTTCCAGGGACATCCACAACTTCTCTGGGCAGCCTGTTCCAGGGTTTCACCACCTTCATAGGAAAGAATTTCTTCTTAATGTCCAATCTGCTCTAACTTACAGTTGTTGCCCCTCATCCTATTGCTCTATGCCTTTCTGAAAATTCCCTCCCCAGCTCTCCTGGAGCCCCTTCAGGTACTGGCAGGCTGCTCTAAGGTCTCCCTGCAGCCTTCTCTTCTCCAGGCTGAACAGCCCCAGCTCTCTCAGGCTGTCCTAGCTGATGTTTGCCTTTCAAACTGAAGCAGGTCAGCCGAGCTGTCACAGAGCCCAGCAGCTCCCAGACAATCTCAGAGAGAAGGTGGCCAGCCGGAGTGGCACAGACCTCACCAGGGGAGCTGGAAGCACTCTGTCAGCAGAGACCTCGTCTCGTGTTCGACAGGAGGGCAAATCCTCTCGCTCCATTTGCAGAGCTGACTCCCACACCAAACAATTAACTTTAAACCAGGGTTTACCTTTCACCCCCAAGTGCCAGAGCTGCCTTGTCAGCATGGAGGAGGAGCCACCAGGCATTTGCTCCTAAGGCTAAGAGAAATTTTAGCTCCTGATGTAGGCTTTGCTGCAGCTGCTTGCCAAGACTCTTTCTATGCATGACATATTTCTGGACCTTTACATTAAAAGGAAGGAAGGAGCTTTTGGTTAGAATTTTATTTATATTTTTTAAAATAAATTTAAAAAAATATATATATAAATATGTCCTAA
>VWZI01010659.1:259342-280179 GCA_013396835.1 Psilopogon haemacephalus
GGTCTGTGGTTGAGATCACCACCACCAAGAGAGATGACCTCTTGGCTGTGAAGTTCAGGGGTGATGTAATCCTAATTTAATGTTCTCTCTCACTGTTTTAAAAAATATTTTAATTATATATATTTAGAACAGAATTCTCCAAATATGTTTTTCATGCAGGTTTAGCACACAGATGTCTTATTAGCTTGTGCAAAATGTCTGCAATTAAGATGCCCTCCTCACAAGCAGGAACAATTTTTGTCCTGGCCTGGTTGGATCTCTTAAGTTTCTGAACCTCTCCCAGCCTTGCTGATGATGAATACAAATTATTTCATGTTTTTATTTTTCAGGGCATTAAGGGGCAGAAAGAAAAGAGGGAGTTTAAATGGGAATTTAATTGGTTCCTTTCTGAGTCTGTGATGATTAAGGATGTGTACAGAATTCGTAGAACCATGGAATTGTTTCAGTTGGAAAAGCCCTCTAAGATTGAGTCCAACTATCAACACCACCATGGCCACTAAGCCATGTCCCAAAGTTCCTTCTCCACACATTTCTTGGACACCTTCAGAGATGGGGACTCCACCACCTCATTGGGCAGCCTGTTCCAATCACTGACCTCTCTTGCAGGAAAGAAATTGTTCCTAATGTCCAACCTAAACCTCACCGTTTCAGGCCATTTCCTCTTATTCTATCACCTAATACTAGGGAGAAGAGACCAACCCCCATCTCACTGCAAACTCCTTTCAGATAGTTGAGAAAGTCTCCCCCTAACCTCCTTTTCTCCAGCCTAAACACCCTCAGCTCCCTCAGCTGCTCTTCACCAGCCCTGTTCTCCAGACCCTTCACCAGCTTCCTTGCCCTTCTCTGGACCTGCTCCCCAGGCAGTCAAGACCACACTCTCCTTACTCAAAACCTAACTGTTGCTTAACTTCACAGAAATGTGCTACTGGATGTTGTCAGGGCCCCTTTTTTTGCTAGTGCTGTGGAATTCTCCTGCATAGCTTGCCTCAGCTGTGGCCAGCTGCTGACCCTGAGCTGTCATTTGCAACGGGACTAAAATGCCACCTTGCATGTTCTCCCTAGTGCAAGCTGGCATCTCATGACAACTGCCTGTGGAGTTGCCTGATGCAATTACCACGGGGAGTAACAGAGAAGAGACATTTGGAGCATCTGAGGAAGGGCTGTCCTCTGAAAGCTGACGTCTTTGGTTGACTTCTGGCAGCAGATTCTTCCCGTCAGCAAATGTGGGGAATGCCTCCACCACAGGCTGCTGCTTGGTGAGGATTAAGCACAAAGTGTCCAAGGCTGATCCTCAGGACTGTGCTGAATGAACTGTTGGTGGGCTTGTTGCATAAGGCGTTCAGGGAGGCTGCTTGGCCTGGAGGAGTCCTTTCTTAATACCTTTGTAAAGCTTCTCCAACAGCCCAGTGGCACAGGCAGCCTCTTCAGCCAGGTTAAATGGAGTGAGTCGTGAGCGCTTGGGTGTTGGACTTGGAGCGTGCTGCAGTAGATTTAGTATGCATTTGGGTTTGCTTTGGACACCAGAGCTCTACATCTTCCAGTTCAGCTGGGTCTGATTGATTGGGTCATGACTTGAAGGCAGAAGGGCTTCCAGTTTTTGTTCCCAGTTCCTAAAATTACTGCAGGCTGTGTTGGGTGGAGATAAACTTCTGCAGCTGCTTGTCCCTGTGGAGGAGCCTGGATTTCTGCAGCTCTGCAGATGTGGAGCAGCTGTCCCACACCACTCAGGCACTGTGGCTGCTGTTGAGGGACATACTGGGTCAGCAGGGGGTTGAAATGGCTGCTCTTTCACAGACTGACGTGCCTGATATCTCCCCTTTCCTCCCGCCTTGCCATTTTGAAATAGAGAGCAGGTACAGAGAAGAGACGAGGCCCAAGAAAGGCTTTTGAAGCAGAGATGTGACCTTTCTTCCTGCACATCATGAGCTGACTCCCACAGAGTTTATTTTGTGGAGGAAGGATGGAAGGTCAGGGAAGAGAGCAGAAGAGGCTTCAGTTTTACTTGAATGATCTCCTTTCTAAATGGGTTGACCTGTGGCAATGTCCATCTCCAAGACCATCTGTTCCTTCATACACTGGGCTATAAAAGCAGGAGCACATCCTGGGCAGACTATCACAAAGAAAACTAAGCAGTTTTCTGCCACACTGGGGACTGGGCAGGTTTATTGATCCTTCCAGAAAGCAAATGAGACAAGAGCTTGCCTTTTTATTCCTGTGTTCCAGCCTATATATCCCCACTGCATAAATAAATGTGAGGCGAGAACTTCTAAATGCACTTTTACTGCTTGTTTTGGAGTTAGTGGGAGCAGATTAGCAATATAAAACTGCTACAGGCAGAGGGGATGTACTTCATTACCCTGGGAAACTTGACCTGGAGATAAACATGACCTGGAGTAATAACAGCCCTGCAGCCTTTGGAGGAGGAACAATCGATGCAGGTGGAGAGCTGTTGAGAGCAGGAAGATGTTTGCATCTAGGTGCAGTGTAATGGCCACCTGGAATTGTACTGCCTGTAGGGAAGGGATTTTCCATTTAGTAAGATGCCAGGATTACTCTTCAACATCATCAGCATCCTCTGCTCCTGAGCAAGGAGTTGATGGAAGCTTCTGTCAGTTGCAAAGGCTTGCCCTCAGTGGGCTGGGCTGTAATGGGCCACGTGGCACTCATTTATCTTTTCAAGTTAGGCACACTTTATTATTTCTGATGTTCATGTTGCTGTTTTCCCATGTCCCTCCCTGTCTCCAGTGTGAAAGTCATTGGAAGAATGGTCAGGCACTGAAAGAGGCTGCCCAGAGAGGTGGTGGTGGTATCCCCATCTCTGGAGGGGTATAACCAATGTGGAACTTTGGGATGTGGCTTAGTGGGCATGGTGGTGGTGGGTCAGTGGTTGGACTTGATCTTAGAGGTCTTTTCCAACCTTAATAATTCCATAACACACACAAGGAGTAAAATAGAATGTGTCAGCCTAAGCACAGCTCTGAAAATATATAGCCCAACAGCCTCCTGTGGTGTGTGGCCTGAAAGAGGAAGATCTAGAGCTGGGCTTGTGGAGCTTAGTTGTCTTCTAAATGATTTCTCTCTGTGATCATCTGTAGGGCAGGACTGTTTACAGCACATGCAGCAGCATTTTGGGCACCTGCTTGAGTGCAAATCCAGAGGGCTGTGTTTTTTCCTGTTGGAATTCATTGCAGGAGCCCTTGCAGCTGCTGTAAGGACACTCTCACACGCTGCTCTCCAGTCAGTTGTGGCACAATCTGAATCTGCTGTAGCATCCTGCCCTGTACTGCTGTCTCATTTGCTTCACCCTTGGGGTTTGAGAGCCAAGTACATTCTGGAGAGCTTAAAAAGAGAGGGGGAGGGAAAAAGGCCCAGCATATTATAGATGTCTGCAAAATTATGTGTACACACATAAAATCAAGGGATTGAAATGCTGGGTTTAAAAGGAATTTAATCAATAAAGGGTTATTTACTCTTGAAAGATTTAAGCATAATGACATGGGCAATGCAGGGCTAAGAAGACTTCCTGTGTAGCTCCAGCAGTTTCTAGACCCCAGAGTAAGCACTCCAGCATTTAGGTCTTGTGATGGAATCCATGAAGCAAAATAGCCAGTTGAATTCTGGGGCACAGAGCACCCCAGAAACAGAGCCTCCTTGTTCCACACGGAATTTGTTGTTGTCTTCCCTGCTAGTTTAGTTCTGCTTATGAAATCCCAGAGTCCTAATGTGGTATGGGTCAGAAGGGACCTCCAGAGACCACCTAGTCAACCCTTCCTACTACATCAGGGTCACTTAGGTGAATAATATAAATAGTAAATGTAGCAAGGGCAGCCTGAGAGGGGATCTGATCAATGCTTAGCAAGAGCTAGAGGGTGGGGGGCAAGAGGATGGGGCCAAACTCTTGTCAGTGGTGCCCAGTGACAGCACAAGGGGCAATGGGCACAAACTGGAACCCAGGAGGTTCCATCTGAACAGAAGGAGAAACTTGTTTGCTGTGAGGGTGCTGGAGCCCTGGAGCAGGCTGCACAGAGAGGTTGTGGAGTCTCCTTCTCTGGAAAGATTCCAAACCCAGCTGGATATTGTGATCCTGAGCAAGCTGTTGTGGGTTCCCTGCTTTAGCAGGGGGATGGACTGGATGATCTCCAGAGGTCTCTTACATCCCCACCATGCTAGGATAATAAATCCAATGCTGGGGTAAAAAAAATACTGTACAGAGCAGGCCACCAGAACAGATGTTTTGTTGCATCCTCTACATCCAGCATCAAACCTGAGCTTTCCAGGCCGTGTGTATGGTGGTGAGCACTGTGCTGCTCTCTTCCTCTGGCTCTGCACACACAGTGCACACAGTGTCAGTGAGCTCCGTGGGGTCAGCTCTGCTGTGCATTGCCAAGTGCAGCTGGGTGGTGTCCTCTCCAGCCACCAGCTCTCTGTGGCTGTTGGCTACCCCCAGCACCTGTTCTAATGTAAGCAGTGCCTCAGCCAAGCACCTTGCTAAAGCCCTGAGCACAGGTGGCTGATAAGCTGATTGGACTGGATGATGTCCAGAGGTCCCTTCCAACCCCCACCCTTGTGTGATAATATAAGAAAGAATACGATGTCAAAGCTGCCCTTTGGAGCTGGAAAAGGCCTACCAGGCCTCTCTGGTGTTGTCGAGTAGCTACGATGGCACACCAATTTGTGGTTTAATGAGAAGCAGAAGACATAAGGCTTCCCTTCCCGTGTAACTCTTGGCCTGCAGCAAAGGAAACCACTAAAACTGAACACTTCTGCTGAGCTGCTGCTGTTGAATATAGAGCTTCAGGTTCTCAGCCTCTGATCCCCCTTTGAACATGCAGTTCAGAAGCTCACAAAGATGCGACAGGCTGGGAGAGTTGGGACTGTTCTGACTGGAGAAGGCTCCAGGAAGACCTTAGAGCAGCCTTCCAGTACCTGGAGGGGCTACAGGAGAGCTGGGGAAGGAGTTTTGACAAGGCTTGTAGTGGCAGAATGAGGAGGAATGGCTTTGAGCTGGAAGAGGGGAGACTGAGACTGGAGATGAAGAAGGAATTCCTTCCAGTGAGTGTGGTGAGACACTGGCAGAGGTTGCCAAGGGAGGCTGTGGATACCTCCTCTCTGGAGGTATTCAAGGTCAGGTTGGGTGAAGCTTTGAGCAGCTTGGGCTGGTGGGAGGTGTCCCTGCCCATGGCTAGGGGGTTGGAACTGGATCATCTTTAAGATCCTTTCCAACCCCAACCATTCTATGATTAAAGCTTGGGAAAGCTAAGGTGAGGGTGTGTGCACTTTTTATTTTCCCACCCTGAAAGGCAATGAGGTGCAAATTGTACTGCAGGAGTTGGACAGCACAAGGAGCAGTTCATCCTCTGCTGCTGCCTGCCTGTTGGTACCTGCGAATGAGGTCATTATGTTGTTGTTTATTTACTGGTTGGGAAAATACCTGACAAGAATTTGTTGAGAAGGTGTTGTGACAGCCTGATGAGCTGTGCCATCAGCAGGTATTTACTGCTGATGAGGCAGGAGTTGGCCTAGGCAGAGGCTGGCACTTGGATTGGGTGGCACAGTTCTCTTCGGTCCCGGTTCATTTTCAGTGCTTTGCTTTTCTTCTGAGGCTCCCGTGGTGTCACAGCCTGTGTTGCCTCTTTCTTTTAGGCCATGGTCTTCTTTCCAGCATGGTGTTTCTTTGCTTGTATGCTAAGATGCAATGGGAAGAAGCTCCCCATACCTCATGTTGGAGCCAGAGGTAGTCCTTGTAAGGAGAGTATCCCTGAAATGTTACAAATATTCTTCCAAAGGACTTGCAATTTTGGTACTTTCTGGCTTACCTTTCCATTTAACCACTGAAAATACTGACTTGGAGTGCCAGCTAAGCTGCCAGTCTTCCTCACTTCTATCTGTTCATCATTGCAGGGCTTGTATGTCCCAATCCATCGTTGCCTCACTGGTGCTGCTCTGCGCTGACCTGGGGCAGGACATTGCACAGTGGCATTGTGGCTGAGACTAGAAAGGAAGGCAGGGAAGACTTTGAATCATCTCAGATTCAAATGCAATCACCTCAGATTTGCCTCCCTTCTAAAGTGTTATTTTAACACTTTGTGCGTCAGTGTTCTCTTAACACAGCTGAACAGGAAAACATTATTCCCATTCCCTCAGAATTAAACATTTATAGCTGCAAATGGTGCCTCTTGCAGTTGTAAATTTTATCTAGTTAATATTTATAAATTCTTCTCCAAACTGCACTTGCATTTGAGGCGTTGATGTAGATTTTTATGTCTTCCTACAGGGCACCTTCCTATAACGAAGGGATGTAATGAGCTAGGGCGTTCAGTACAAAAACTACATCAGCTTTTACTACACATAGAAGAAAGAAAGTAATTAAAATGCAATGTAATGTGTTTAGCAGCCATCTCAAATCCACTCTTCTCTTTTTGTGGTTTAGAAAAGACGAAGGAAAGAACAGGGTGGTTCAAGCATCAGCTGGGATGAACAGCTGGAGGCTGATAACCCACTGCAGTTTCAGTGCAGCTATAATGTTTTGTGTGAGTGCTGGATGTGGCTGGGTGCATTTGCTGGGGGCTGGTTTCATTCTCCAGTGGTTTCCCTTTGTTTCCTATTATTTTGCTTCAGGAAGATGCACACTTGCTCCAATATTCATCTGCAAACCAAGGGCAGCCCTGAAACAGTCCATACTGGAGAAACATAGATAAGTCATAGAATGGTTTAGGTTGGAAAGGACCTTTAAGATCACAGAGTGTTAGGGGTTGAAAGGGACCTCCAGAGATCGAGTCCAACCCTCCTGCCAGAGCAGGATCACCTAGGGCAGGCTGCATAGAAACACATCCAGGTGGGTTTTGAAAGTCTCCAGAGAAGGACACTCTACCTCCTCTCTGGGCAGCCTGCTCCAGGACTCCAGCACCCTCACACCAAAGATGTTTCTCCTCATGTTGAGGAGCTCTCTACACTTACCCTAAAGGAGGTTTGAATGAGCCTGGTATTAGCCTCTTCTTCCAAGTAATTAACAACTGGACAAGAGGAAATGGTCTGAAATTGTGCCAAAGGAGGTTTGGATATCAGGAAAAAAACTTCTTTCCTGCGAGAGTGGTCAGGTATTGGAACAGGCTGCTCAGGGACATGATGGAGTCCCCATCCCTGGAGGTGTGGCCATGGCGCTTGGGGACATGGTTTAATGGCCATGAAGATGTTGGGTAGAAGGTTGGACTTGATAATCTGTCCTCTTTTTCAGCCTTCACTGATTCTATGCTAAAACCTTGTCTTCAGGGCAGGCTTTCTGCAGAGCTGCTGTGCAGCTTCCCCACCCTGCAGCAGGATGATCTCAGTGCCTATTTGCCTGTGGCAGAGGAGGTCTCCTATGTCATCATCCTGACAGTGATTCTGCAGTGCTCTCCTGCCAGCCAGCCAGGAGGAAGGTCTAACAAGATGTAGCTGATAGATTTGAGGAAGAACTTTTGCTTTTTTGTCCAATGCAACACAAGCAAAATCCAAAGTGTGTCACCTGCTCCAAAATTCTGTCATGTGGGGAAAATGACAACTTAACCAGCGAGTGGCAGCGAGCCAGAGGGTTGGTGTCAGGAAAGCTCTTTGTGCAGACTGACCTCAGTGCTCTTTAGCAGTGTCACATAAAGTATAACACCTGGGCTGCAGGATTTTCATCTAAAATGCCAGATTTACCCCAGCAGAAAGAAGCAGGACTAGAGGAGAGGTGGTTTATTTTTTTTTCCCCCAAGCTAAATTTCCTGCTGCTTTCATCAGGCAAGGGTGGTGAAGTTTAATCTCTTGGTGTATTCTTACAGAGGCTGGGTATAAATATTGAGCATTTTCAGCAGAGGCTTTGTTCCACTTTCTTTCAGCACCTGTCTCAAGCCTCTAAGGTTATTCTGCTTACTGTCAGCTGTGTGGTACTATTAGCCTGCTGGAGGAATTAATGGCATTGTGTTGCTTGGTTCAGCCTGAAAGGCTGCTGGGATTATTTATACAGCAGCCTCTCCAATCTTCAGAACAAAAAATGTACACCCAGGCTGAGCCTTCTACCAGAAATCACAACACAGTTCATTGGGCAATCCATATTGCTTGGACCCTTGAAGCAGAATCAGAGGACTGAGTGTGGAGGTTGTTTCCCCAAGAAAAAAAAAAAAAAGTTCATTTTATTTCTGAGTTTTCTTGCTACTTATACAGCTTTAGATTTATATCTTGTTAGGACAACCACCAGGGGCCGGGTATTGCTTTCAGGGGTTGCCCCTGAGGGAAGTGACACTTTGGCTGTAAATCACAGAAAACATCCAGCTGGAAGAGACCTCTAAGCTCATCCAGTCCAACCTTCAACCCAGCACTGAAGGGTCAACCCTAAGCCATGTCTCTAAGCACTAGGTCTGCAAGCTGCTTAAACACCCCCAGGGATGGTGACTCCAGCACTGTCCTGGGCAGACCCTTCCAATCTTTGAGAACCCTCTCAGTGAAAAAAAACGTTACCTAACATCCAGCCTGAACCTCCCCTGGTGCAGCTTGGAACCATTTCCTCTGCTCCTGTCGCTTGTCACCAAGGAGCAGAGGCTGTCCCCTCCTAACTCCAACCTCCCTTCAGGGAGCTGTAGAGAGCAATGAGGTCTCCCCTCAGCCTCCTCTTCTCCACACTGAACACTCCCAGTTCCCTCAGCCCCTCCTTGTAGCCAGGTGCTCCAGGCCCTTCTCCAGCCTCATTGCCCTTCTCTGGACGCTCTCCTGCCTCTCAGTGTCCTTCCTAAAGTGAGGGGCCCAGAGCTGGGCACAACACTGGAGGTGTGGCTGTACAGTGCTGAGTGATGATCACTTCTCTGTCTTTGCTGGCCACCCTATGCCTGACACAAACCAGGATGCCTTTGGCTTTATTGTCTACCAGGGCACTGCTGGATCATGTTCAGTTGACTGTCAACCAATACTCCCAGGTGTCTCTCCAAGTCACAGCTTTCCAACCACACATCCCCAAGCCTGTAGCTTAAATATAACAATAATGATAAAGATTTTCAGTCATCAGAGCTGAACTGCTCCTCAGCAGCTGTGGAGCTATCCCAATGAATGGCTCAGTGCAGACTGTCTCTTGGGTGCTATTGCCATCCTGTCCCAGTTTTTCTGCTCTGAAAGCAGTGGCAGAGCCTGAGCTGGACAGTGGGATCCTGCTGGGCTTGCTGGTAAGCCTGTCTCTGAGGGAGCTGGTGATTCTGCTGCTGCTGAGGAGCTTGGGTCAGGAATGGCAATGCTGGTGTGCCTCTTGGGTGAGCTCATGGAATATGGATAGTATTTTAACACTGTTTACAGCAGCAAGATCAGCCAAAAGTCTCCTGGGTTTTGATCACAGCAAACAGAGCTACAGTTGGACTTGATGGTCTTTAAAGGTCTTTTCCAACCAAAGCAAGTCTGTGCTTCTGTGAAATAAAATACAAACAGGTTTATGTAACTGTTCTACTGACAGCATGGCAGAGGCAGTCTGGGTGACTTAGTCCTAATAAGCCCACTGAGGTCCCAAAGGGGAGAACAGTGCAGAGAAAGCACTCAAACCATGGTTACGTGCACCAGCTGAAAGTGCATGCATCAAATTAAAATCACATCTGAAATTCTTCTCCTAATGCAGCCAGGGAAGCTTCATTTCAGCATTGTGCCCATGTTTGTCTGGCCTCTTGATGAGAGTATGTCTGCCCACACTTTATAGGAACGAGCCAAGCTGAGATGCTGGTTTGTGCCTCTGCCTTTCCCCCAGAGGGGAACATTCTAATGGCTTTGGTAAATTGATTAAATTATGTTTTGAATGATGGAGACTCTGAACATCCCCTGTGCTTCTGAATGCTCCTGCAGCAGCAGCTCGCTTGCTTCAGGCGTTTGTCCCCTAGCTGGGACTTTGCCAAACTCTTCCCTGCTCACAGAGCTCTCCAAAGCGTTCTCAGACATCCAGCAAGCCTTGCAAGCTGGAGTTTAGATGTGAATTCTGCAGCTTCTGCTTTCGTGTCAGGTTAGGTCTTCTCTTCTCCCACCACATCTTCTCTGCTTGCAGCACAAAGGCAGAGAGAGTTGGCGCTGCAGGGGAGATGCTGTTCTGTCAGCCACAGCCACACACACACACGTGAGTCAGCAGGTTCTGAAAAGCATAAATGCAGAGACGTTCTCTGAAATGAAGCTGCCTGTGAGTTGTTACTATTTAATTTTTTTTTAACAGGCTTACTGCCTCCCCCTTTGTATTGGTGTCACATACTTGTCGATGTGCTGGTGTAAGGCTTTGTGCAGAATTCCTGTGTCTGAGGGCATGGGCACACAGAGCCCTCCAAATACAGAGCTGAGTATTGCAAGGGGAAATAAAGGACAGGAGGGTAGGGAAAATCTGGCATATGGTTGGAATTAGTCTGAGTAAAGAATGAATCTCTGAGCTTTCCATATGGTGACTTACTGGGTGTGTAAAATCTGTAATAGGCATGGGATTGTTTTTATTTGGAAACTCTCCAGCTGTGTCAGGAATTCTTTATTAGCAGGCTTAAAATAATGAGTCCTTCATGTTTAGAAATTAATTAATTGTAGAATGTATAGACTCACAGAATCGCTTTGGTTGGAAAAGCCCTTTAAGATCATCCACTCCAACCATTCTCTAACTCTGCCAAGGCTGGGGCTAAACCATGGTCCTCAGTTCCAACCCTGCTGCCATGGGCAGGGACATCTCCTTCCTAGTCCAGGTTGCTCAAGGCCCCACCATCCAATCTGGTCTTCAACATCTTCAAGGAGGGGGCATCCAGAACCTCTCTGGGTAACCTGTTCCAGTGTCTCATCGCCCTCATTGTGTAGTCTCCAGTCTAAATCTCCTCTCTTCCAGCTTCAATCCATTCCCTTTCACACTTGTGGAAAGTCCCTCCCTAGGGACATCCCCTTCAGGTAGATGAGACTGAAGAGCCTTGCCTGGCTGTGTTTCATGGGACCAGATATTTGTGACCAGTTGTCATCATCTCACATTACTGTGACTTAGGAAGAGCTTGATAGGTGCCTTTGGGCGCTGACACAAAATCAGTTCTTGGGTAAAAAATAAGAGCTTTAGAGTTGTCATACTTGGATAATCTTCCCCCATCTTTCCAAATGTGTTTGTTTCCTGTGAATTTCCAAAGGAATCCACCAGAATCAATTCCAGCTTGGATCATTTGCCTTTAGTTCACTTTCTAGCTCGTGGCAGAGGCTTCAGGACAGCACCCAAAGGGATGCTTTCAGTATTTCACCCTTCGTGAAAGCTCATTTAATCAATAACAAACCCTAACCACAACACCTTCCTGCTATCTATACTGAAAAGAACTTTCATCCTTAATAGCCACAACTATATTTGTAAGTAAGAGGCCACAAAAATGATGAGAGGGCTTGGAACCCCTCTGCTGTGAGGCCAGGCTGAGAGAGTTGGGGTTGTTAGCCTGGAGGAGGCTCCAGGGACACCTTAGAGCAGCCTTACAGTGTTTGAAGGGAGCTGCAGGAGAGCTGGAAAGAGAGTGGAGTTGACAGATAATGGTCTAAAAATAAAACAGGGAGATCCAGACTGAATATAAAGAACTAGTTGTTTACACTGAGGGTGGCAAGACCCTGGCCCAAGATTCCCCATTCCTGGTACCATTCCAGTTTGGGTTGTCTGGGGCTCTGAGCAACCTGCTCTAGCTATGGATCTCCCTGCTGGCTGCAGGGCAGTTGGGACTGAATGAGCTTTAAAGGTCCCTTCCAACCCAAGCCAGTCTGAGTCTATGACTCTAAATAGATATTTACTATAAAATAAATGTAAGGAAACATCATCAAGTGAAGAATATCAGGAAGGGCTCCGCTGGCTTTATGAGCAGAGTCAAAGCAAAATGAAAGATCTGATTTATATTTCGCCCAGGTAAATTTTTCATCTACAACATGCAGGAAGAGGACCAAGTAAATAAAGATCCATCTTCGCTGCCAGCTTGAAGTGAAAGATCTGTCATGCATTCAAAATAGTTCCTGGTCGAAACTCTTTGTGATGGATATCAAAAGACTTCTGAGTGAAATAGGAGAGCAGCTCCTGTGCTGTTTGTGAGACAGGCAAGCGATACAGTTTGGCCTCATTCAACTACTTTTGCAGTTATTTTGTGATCTTCTACCTTTAAAAATATGAGGATTATGTAGTCAGTTATTCTGAAAACAACCCAGAGCATCAAGGTGACCAATTCTTAATTTATCTAATTAGGGTCATTTGGGTTTGGGTGGGTTGGTTTCTTTCTTTCTTTCTTTGTTGGGTGTTGTTGTGTTTTATTTCATTGTTTTGGGGTATTTGCTTTTAAAAGTTGAATTGCATCAAGAAAAGTGTGTCCAGCAGGTCTAAGGAGGTTCTCCTGCCCCTCTGCTCTGCCCTATTAAGACCACACCTGGAATACTGTGTCCAGTTTTGGGCTCCCCAGTTTGAGAGAGACAGGGACCTGCTGGAGAGTGTCCAACAGAGAGCTGTGAGGATGAATAGGGGACTTGAGCATCTCCTCTACAAAGAGAGACTGAGAGCCCTGGGGCTGTTTAGTCTGGAAAAGAGAAGGCTGAGAGGGGATCTGATTGATGTCTATAAATATCTGAGGGGTGGGTGTCAAGTGGAGGGAGCCAATCTCTTTTTGGTAGTGCCCAGCAATAAGACAAGGAACAGTGGATACAAACTGGAATATAGAAGGTTTCTAAGTGTCCCATCCTGTCTTTTTTCTTGAACACCTCCAGGGACAGTGACTCCACCACCTCCCTGGGCAGCCCATTCCAATGCCAATCACTCTCTTTGTCAAGAACTTCCTCCTAACATCCAGCCTATATCTTCCCCAGCACAACTTGAGACTGTGTCCCCTTGTTCTGTTGCTGGTTGCCTGGGAGAAGAGACCAACCCCACCTGGCTACAACCTCCCTTTAGGTAATTGTAGACAGCAGTGAGGTCACCCCTGAGCCTCCTCCTCTCCAGGCTAGACAACCCCAGCTCCCTCAGCCTCTCCTCAACATGAGGAGAAACTTCTTTACAGTGCAGGTGGCAGAACACTGGAGTTGTCTGCCCAAAGAGGCTGTGGAGTCTCCTCTGGAGACTTTCCAAACCACCTGGGTGCATTCCTGTGCAGGCTACCCTGGGGATCCTGCTTTGGCAGGGAGGTTGGACTCAGTGGTCTCTGGAGGTTGCTTCTAGCCCCCAACATTCTGTGATTCTGTGAATTTCTTGAGATGGAATTGTGAACTGATTGAGCAATGCTTCACATTTCAGTGCCTTTGCAGTTCATAACTGAGACGAAAGATGGCATAATATCCCAGCTGCTGGTGCAGCCAAGGAGATGTGGAAGGTTCCTAGCCTTCTATTGCAGCTACCCCTATCTTCGTTCTTTTCTTCTGTCTCTGTGAAGTCAGGATAGGCATCTCAGACTTGAATATCAGGATTTTAGTTGAGAACTAAGCATACAAGTGCCTGTCCTACACTCTTTTGCTTCTTTATAATGGGGTTGCAGAGGGGAGTGGCCACTGTTACGCATCTAAAGGGTGGTGTGGGGGCTAGAGCACAGCCACACAGGGAGCTGGGATTGTTCAGCCTGGAGGAGACTTCAGACAGGGTTTAGAGCTGCCTTCCAATACCTGATGGGAACCAACAGGAAGGCTACAGAGGGCGTTTCCATGAAGGTGCATAGAAACAGGACAAGGGGGAATAGTTCGAAGCTGAGGAAGACCAAGTTTAGACTGGATTTTAGCAAGAAGTTCATCAGTACAAGGATGGTGAGGCTCTGGAATAGGCTGCCCAGGGAGGTTGGCAAATTTTCACCAAGAGTCAAATTTATCTTCATGCTTGTTCAAGAGCAAAATAGCTCCAATATCCCAGAATCCCAGTGTGGTGGAGGTTGGAAGGGACCTCTGAGTATCACCCAGTTCAAAGCCCCTGCTAAAGCACCCAGAACAGCTTGCCCAGGATCACAGTGGCCAAGCTGGGGTTGGAGTATCTCCAGAGAAGGAGACTCCACAGCCTCTCTGGGCAGCGTGCTCCAGGGCTCCAACACCTTCACACCATATTCAGAAGGAATATCTTAAAATAGGTTTGCCAACAAAGTCTTAGACTGTGCCACCTCCTGGGTTTCACCCACCTTGGTCTTCCAGTGCACCATGGTCTCCTTTGGCTTTGCACTGTGGGGTTTGCACCTCAGCTTTACATTTGATTTAGGAGTTCAGATCTGCAGTCCATAAAGTAGTGTTCATTCTAGAAACCATCTGAGGACCCTAGATGGCTCCTTAGCCTATTTCAGCTTCAGCTGTACTTTCAGTACCTGTCAAGAAATCAGAAGTGAAAAAAGCATTCTACACCCAATTAAACAGACTGAAAACAAACACTGTAGGAGTTCTTTAACTTCCTCTATTTACTAATATGATCTGTAGGAAAGCTGGGGAGGAACTGTGCGCAAAGTCTTGTAGCACTAGGACAAGAGGAAATGGTTTGAAACTAGAAAAGATTTAGATTGAACACTTCAAGGAAGCTCCTTACTGTGAGGGATCTTGGGGTGTATTAGAAAGAGTGTGTCCAGCAGAATAAAGGAAGGTTCTCTTCCACCTCTGCTCTGGTGAGACCTCATCTTGAGTTTGTGCTCCCCAGTTGAAGAGGGACAGAGATCTGCTGGAGAGAGTCCAGTGCAGGGCGATAAGGATGATTAGAGGACTGGAGCACTGCCTGAAGAGGAGATGCTGAGGGACCTGGGGCTGCTTAGTATGGAGAAGAGAAGACTGAGAGGGGAGTTAATAAATGTTTATAAATATCTGAGAGCTGGGAGTCAGGAGTTGGGGGACAGGCTCTGCTCACTTGCTCCCTGGGACAGGACAAGGAGCAATGGATGGAAGCTGCAGTGCAGGAGGTTACGCCTCAACACAAGGGGGAACTTCTTCACTGTAAGGGTGACAGAGCACTGGCACAGGCTGCCCCGAGAGGTTGTGGAGACCTTCAAGGCATGTGTGGATGTGTTCCTGTGACCTGAGCTAGATTGTCTGGTCCTGCTCTGGCAGGGGGGGTTGGACTGGATGATCTCTTTGGGTCCCTTCCAGCCGCTAACATCCTGTGATCCTCTGTTTGCCCAGGAGGTGGTGGAAGCCCTATCCCTACAGACATTTGAAGTCAGGCTTGATGGGCCTCTGAGCAACCTGCTGTACTTGTAGATGTCCCTGCTCACTGCAGTGGGTTTGTACTAGATGATCTTTGAAGGTCCCTTCCAACCCAATGCATTCCATGATCCCAAGCTCGTGAAATAGGGAAGCCATGGCCAGGTTTCCACAGAACAACCCCAACTGGAACTCCATCGATCTTCTCTCACCCTGTTGAAGCTGATTCCAGCTGCATGTCACTGCTGTGCTCTGCCCTCAGTTGTGCAATCCCATCATCAACATCATCTCTTGTGGCTTAGCTTCCTGGAGTGTGGGCAAACAGGGCTTTGAGCACACCCCGATGAGTTCTACCCCAGAGAAGGAGGATGTCTCTCTCTAGTCAGTTAACATGAAAGGATTCAAACCGAATGAATTGCCAGGCCTGTATGTGTGGAGATGAGAAGGAGAAATTGGAGCCCCTTTGAGCCTGGAGTGTTTCCTCCATATTAATGAAGTAACATTGATAGAAACTGGTTCACTGAATAATCTCGTGGTGGGTGCCAAAGATCACCCATTTACAACACATTCTTCATCTCTTTTATTGCCTCAGGCTACTTTTATTTGCTAAGTGACTGCAGTTTGTAGCAGGAACACCTAGATTAGAGTTGAGGGGGGGGGAAGGACCTTTTATGGTGGTAAAGAAGAGGAATTTACATTTCAAATAGCTTCCTGTTTCTAATCTCCAGATTGGTTGGTTAGAAGCTTTTCCTAGGATACCTGGGGTGGTTCTTAGTGTGAATAAGCTGTTTGCATTTAAAAGGGTACCTGCCCGTAGCTATTACCATGTAATTAATTAGCATAATGGATTTTCCTTTTCTTTTTGTCTGTGATTTGGGTTGAGGCTTAACTTGTTAGGTGTTTGGTGTGAGAGAGCAAAAAGTCAGAGGGAAGTTAAAGGCGGTTTGTTGCAAAGCAGCGTTGCTGCTAGGGGTGCCTTAGCAGGATGGGCTCATCTCCTTGTTGCCAGGCTTAGAGAGAGGTGCACGGCAGAGGATCCAAATCCGAATCCAGAGCTGGATGGTAGTTAGATCCGGAGCTGGACTTGGTCCTAGAGGTCTTTTCCAACCGAAACAATTCCTTGATTGTGTAGAGCTGCAGGATGGCAGTCAGCAGGACAGTGAGCACCTGCTGCTTTGCCTTGTCTCAGTTCCTCTCTGGTTCAAGGCTGGCAAGTTTGCAGTCGGAGGACAAGCAGAGGGGGCAAAGTGCCAGCAGCCAGTGCTGCCCAGCTTTTTTTCCTGGGAGTTTATCATATCCCATACAGGGAACACAAAACCAAGCAGTGCTGCCTTCCAGGCTGCAGGACAAAAATATAGAATCATAGAACCAGTCAGGGTTGGAAGGGACCACAAAGATCATCTAGTTCCAACCCCCCAGCCATGGGCAGGGACACCCTACCCTAGATAAGGCTGCCCACAGCCTCATCCAACCTGGCTGCAAACACCTCTAGGGATGGGGCCCTAACCACCCCCTTGGACTACCCATTCCAGGGTCTCACCACTTTCATGCTGAAGAACTTCCTCCTCACATCAATCTGAATCTCCCCACCTCCAGCTTTGCTCTTCATTCCCTGTGAGTACAGAGCGTGTCTCTGCTGGGCTGTGTGTTTATTGATTCCTTTCCTGTTTTTATTTGCTTTGCACCTGGCTGACAACACCTTTGGAAGTTTCTATTAGCTATAAAGGTTACCACGGGAAGAGTCAATATTTGTTTGCATATTTTGTGCCAGGATTCAGTTTTTATGGTGACTGAATCTAGCTCATGGAGCGAAGTCTCAGACTTTGGTGCCAGACACAGTGGTACTGTCAGTGCCACAGCTGTTCCTTGCCTTACTTTCATATGTAGGGTGGCCTTTATAACTCCTCTTGCTATGTGATGTGGTCAGCATGCTGGATGGAAGGGACCTGGTCAGGATGGAGAGGTTGTCCCATGCCAGCCTCCTGAAGTTCAGCAAGGCATGCCTTATGAGGAGAGGCTGAGGAACCTGGGACTTTTTAGTCTGGAGAAGAGAAGACTGAGAGAGGATTTAATGAATGTTTATAAATATCTGAGGGCTGATCAGAGGAGGGGGGACAGGCTCCGCTCACTTGCTCCCTGGGATAGGACAAGGAGCAATGGGTGTAAGCTGCAGCACAGGAGGTTCCAGCTCCACACAAGGGGGAACTTCTTCACTGTAGGGGTCACAGAGCACTGGCACAGGCTCCCCAGAGAGGTTGTGGAGTCTCCTTCTCTGGAGACTTTCAAGGCCTGTGTGGATGTGTTCCTCTGTGATCTGTGCTAGATTGTCTGGTCCTGCTGTGGCAGGGGGGTTGGACTCCATGATCTCCTTGGGTCTCTTCCAAACTCTGTGATCCTATGAAGGCCACTGTGAGGTCCTGCACCTGAAGAGGGGCAACACCAAGCACATATCCAAGCTGTGTGGAGAGCAGACAGAGAGCAGTGCTGATGAGAAGGACTCGGGGGATGCTGGATAAGTTCCACATGAGCCAGCAATGTGTGCTGCCAGCCCAGCCCCAGTTGTGTCCTAGACAGTCCCTGGCAGGGGAGGGGCAGGGAGGGGATTCTGCCCCTCTGCTCTACTGAGAGCCCACCTGCAGTGCTGGGCCAGCTCTGGAGTCTTCAGCACAGAACAGGCATGGAGCTGTTGGAGCAGGGCCAGAGGAGGCCACAAAGGTAGAATAGAAGATAATAGAATAGAAGATAATAGAAGATAATAGAATAGAATAGAATAGAATAGAATAGAATAGAATAGAATAGAATAGAATAGAATAGAATAGAATAGAATAGAATAGAATAGAATAGAATAGAATAGAATACAATACAATACAATACAATACAATACAATAGGCCAGGTTGGAAGAGACCTCCAAGATAATCCAGTCCAACCTATCACCCAGCCTTATCCAATGGCACTAAGTGCTCCATGAAGATGATCAGAAGACTATGGAACCCTCTGCTGTGAGGCCAGGGTGAGAGTTGGGGCTGTTCAGCCTGGGGAAGAGAAGGCTCTGTGGAGATCTTAGAGCAGTCTGCCAGGATTTGAAGTGGGCTAAAGGACAGCTGGAGAGGGACTTCCTACAAAGCCCTGGAGTGCCAGGGTGGGTGTAATGGCTTCAAACTGTAAGGAGGTGGATTCAGATTAGGTATTAGGAAGAAATTCTTCCTCAGGGAAGGTATTGAGTCACTGGAACAGGTTGCCCAGAGAAGTTGTGGAGGCTCTGGAAGTGTTCCAAGCCAGGCCAGATGGGGCCTTGAGCAAGCTGATTTAGTGGAAGTTAGCCCTGCCCATGGCAGGGGTTTGAAACTAGATGGTCTTTAAGATGCCTTCTGACTCAAGTGTGAGGGTAGTGAGACCCTGGATAGGGTTGCCCAGAGAGGTGGTGGAAGCCCCATCCCTGGACGTGTTTAGGGCCAGGCTGGATGAGGCTCTGGACAGCCTGATCTAGTTGCCCATGGCAAAGGGGTTGGAACTAGATGATCCTTGTGGTCCCTTTCAACCCCGACTGATTCTATGATTCTGTGTGGTCACTGCTGGGAAATGTGGGTTGGTTGCTTTGTTCTGCTGTAGTAATCTCTCTTTGCATTAGGCACAAACCAAAGGCATGTGGCCTGTGCTGAACTGGGAGGGGAGGGACTCTGCAGTGCCCACACAGTCTCTGGTGCATCAGCCTGAGGATGAGGAACTGCCAAACCCAAGTGCTGAGGCTGTAGATGCTTCTACATTTGAATGGAGTCCTCCCTGAGTGATGCAGCGCATCAGGTCTGACAAAATGGGGATGCAGCTCAGCATCCTTCTGGAATTCCAGACTGTTGTGTTGCACACTCGGGCTCTGATCCAGAATCCAGGAGGATATTTTCCCAGAACTTGTTCAAATCTAGCTTATTGCCTTATGAACAGTAATAAGGACCTTTCTCCTTCTTAGATTTAAACATGCAGGCAGGGGCAAAGTGATTTCTTCACCTCGGAACTGGATTTCATCTGCGTATTTATTTTATTTGCACATGGAGTGTTTTAGTGATGCTTGGCATTTTAGTAACAGTTCAAACAGTGATTGCTATCAAAGCAAACAAGTGTGACACAATCTGAGCTCCAAGCAGGAAAAAAAAAAAAAAAAAAAAAAAAATTCTGGGTCTAGAATGGCTGTTGCAGAAAGACAAGTCATGGAAAATGTGTTCTTCTGTGTGGTGATTTCTCCATCCAGCACACTGCGTGCAGCCAGCTGGCACAGGCACTGCCACAGACAGTGAAATTAGCAACATTCAGGTGTTTACTTGAACGCTGGCTAGTACTGAGGCCAGTTCTGGGCTCCCCAGTTCCAGAGAGACAGGGAGCTACTGGAGAGAGTTTAGCAGAGGCAGCAAAGATGCTGAGGGGCCTGGAGCATCCCTGTGAGGAAAGGCTGAGAGCCCTGGGGCTGTTGAGCAAGGGGAAGAGCAGCCCCAGAGGGGATCTGATCAATGCTCAGCAAGAGCTCAAGGGTCTGTGGCAGGCAAGAGGATGGGGCTGGGATCTTGTTAGTGGTGCCCAGTGACAGAACAAAGCACAACAGGCACAGACTGGAACCCAGGTTCTGTCTGAACACAAGAGATACTTCTTTGGTGTGAGGCTGCTGGAGGCCTGGAGCGAGCTGCCCAGATCGCTTGTGGAGTCTCCTTCTCTGGAGAGATGCCAACCCCCCTGGGCCACTGTGATTCTGGGCAGGCTGCTGTGGGTGCTCCTGCTTTAGCAGGGGCTTGGACTGAACGTGTTCCAGAAGTCACTTTGGATCCACACTCTGCTGATATTCTGAGATAGTAATTACAATCCCAAGCTTTCCGTCACTACTTGTGGGGTTTGTAATTCTTCAATGTTTTTGTTCAAAGGCAGACAATTCTGTATTTTCATAGAATCATAGAATGGTTTAGGTTGGAAGGGATCTCAAAGCTCATCCAGTTCCGACCATAGGCAGGGACACCTCCCACTAGAACAGGTTGCTCAAGGCCTGGCCTTCAACACCTCCAGGGAGGGAGCAGCCACAGCCTCCCTGGGCAACCTGTGCCAAGGTCTCACCAAGAGTTAAAAACTATTAGTAAAGCCACATTGAATTAATCCATTGCATTTTTCCTACTTAATTTGAACATGCACAAAACCCAATGTGCACACAGAAGCTCACTCACCTTAATGTATTTGTGAATCATTGAAACAGGAAAAAAATCCCCACATTAAATAGCAAGCAAACAAGCTCTTGTGGATTGAGAGACACTGGTGACATGAAGCATAGCTAAATGTTGCTGAACTCTACTCTGCCCTGGTGAGACTACTCCTGGGATACTGGGTCTGGTTTTCTGCTCCAGTTGGATGTCTGCTGGAGGGATTCCAACTGAGGCTGTGAGGATGATGAAGGGACTTGAACATCTCTGCTGTGAAGAAAGACTGAGACACCTGGGGCTGGTTAGCCTTGAGAAGAGAAGCCTGAGAGGGGACCTTATTAATGTCTATAAGTATCTAAGGGGTGGGTGTCAAGATGAAGGTGCCAGGCTCTTTTTGGTGATGCCCAGTGATAAGACAAGGAACAATGGGTATGAGCTAGAACCCAGGAAGTTCCACCTCAACATGAAGAGAAACTTCTTTGGTGTGAGGGTGCTGAAGTCCTGGAGCAGACTGCCCAAAGAAGTTGGAATGGAATGGAATGGAATGGAATGGAATGGAATGGAAT
>VWZI01010659.1:280230-360727 GCA_013396835.1 Psilopogon haemacephalus
ATAGAATAGAATAGAATAGAATAGAATAGAATAGAATAGAATAGAATAGAATAGAATAGAATAGAATAGAATAGAATAGAATAGAATAGAATAGAATAGGCCAGGCCAGGTTGTGGAGTCTTCTTCTCTGAAGACTTTGAAAACCCATCTAGATGTGTTCCTGTGTGACCTGCCCTAGGTGATGCTGCTTGGGCAGGGAGGTTGGACTGGATGATCTCTCTATGTCCCTTCCAACCTCTAACGTTGGGACTGTTAATCTCTGCTGTTCATTAATCCCAAAGCAATGCTGTTTGCAGCAAGCACATTATTAATGCCATAAAATGAAAGCAGGAAGAAAGAGGAATGATAGAATGAAAGACTCACAGAATCATTTCAGTTGGAAAAGGCCTTGAAGATTATGGAGTCCAACCATTATCAGGCCCCACAGAAGGCTGTGGGAGCCTTCTGGTGTGGCAGATTTTGAGTGAATGGTTCAGTTTCGGTTGGTTTACACAGAGTGTTTGGAGAGTGATAGCATACTGCATTATGTGTATCATCTCAGTATCCATGTGCTGTCCAGCTTCATCTAAAGAGACTTCATTCAGTGATGAGTTTGCTGCCTGCTGCGTGGGTGGTGCACGGAGCTTTGTGTCATCTGGTGTCAATGGATTTTCCTCATGGCTTTTTAATGGTGGTGCTTTGTAATATTAAACAGCCCTAACTCATCGTAATCTTTCCACTCAAGTCCCATTTGGAGACATGTAAAGCACAGAAGTGGACTTTTACATCGCTTCTCTCTCGTGCCTGAAGTGCACCCTCAGGGAGTCAGTTACCGAGTGCTGCTTGGGTGTGCTGCTTCATGAGTGGCTCTGCCCTAGGCAAGGTGAAACATCCCCAATCACCTGCCCAAACCTACTTTGTTTTGCATCTCTTCTGCCCATCACATCACCATGAACAAATGCAAGGGGGGTTGGGGAAGGGGCAGGAGTGAAGGGGAGAGTAGAGTCCTGTCTTTCTGTGGCAATGCCACCTTAACCTGACCACAAATCTGCACCAGTTGTCTAGGCAAGGAGAATTACTGCACTTTTCCTGTCCTTTATTATGACTAATCACAGTGTGGAAGGGGGAGCTTGTGGCTTCAGCTTGCTGTCTGTGAGGTTTAGAGCATCAGGATATACTCCTTATATCCTAAGCTTCTCAGCTGTGTCCACCACCCTTCCTCAGTAGTGGCACTGAACACACAGCCAGTGAAATCCTGGAACCCGGGGCCATGGTATTTCAGACCCTTAGGAGTGTTCTAAGCTGTAGGAGCGTGGATCCCTCAGAGAAGGTGGCACTCAAGTGTGAAAGCTGGAGGCACTCACACATACGTCACTTGTAGGAGGTAAAGGACTATTTTATGTGTGATAGTGTCCACAAGCTCGTAATTGCAGTGTGCTTGTAATCACAGTACAGAGTCCTGCCTTTATTGCCCCCAGGAATGCAGATTAAATATTTCCTTTTCCTTTTTACTCTATTCCACTCTACAACTTCTGGCAGTCATAGAGTGGCCTTCCTGACTTACAGGTAAACTTATTCTAGAGCAGCTCCCTTGCTCCTTGTCAGGCTCTTTGGGGAGATTTCCAAGCACCCTCTGTCCTTGGATTTGTGAGAAGAAAGTGCTTTCTCCTGAGGATCCACCACTCGATGCTGACTGACTTACAGAGTGCAGCTTCTGCTTCTCAGGTATAGTTTCAGTGCTGGGGTGTCACAGCAATGTTGATGGCTGCGGAAAGCCCCTGCTGAGGGTGTTTTTGGAGGGGAGGTTACACGGCATTTGCACAGAAATCTTGTTGCACATGCTCTTGGGTCTGTCAGGAGACATTTTAAACACTGTGATAGCATTAACAGATGTGGCTTGAAATTTGTGGAAACACCAAACTGTGTCTTTCTGTGAGCTGTGCTGTGGGGAGCAGAGACAGAACTAGTGAGGGTGAAAGCATCAGCTCAGAAGCATCAGCATGACCAGTGTTCCAGAGTTCTCTGGGAGGAGCACCTGAATACAGGACTGAAGAGAAGCTAAGTAAAAGCCTGGTGCTGTGTTTCCTGATGTCGTTCCTGTGGATGTGAACAGGCAGTAAGTGATGCTGTGATTCTGTGAGGCGGTGTTGTGCACCTGATCATTTAGTTCCCAGTAGCTCCTCACACAAGCGAGGGTTTGTAGGATCACCTACTGACTGAGGGACAAAAGCAGGTCAGAGTATCGACAGCAGAGAATTTGGAGTCAGGAATGCTGGCTTTGGTCTAATGCTCTGACTGCAACCTAATCCTCTTTACACATTGTTTTTCTCATTGCTGAGATTTTTTTGCTGCAGTTTACAGGGCTGTATGCTTTGCCAGCTCCCAGGCTGGATAAATCAGGGTATCTTAGCATTCTGAAACATTCTTAGCATCGGGGAATTACCTTTTTGATCCAGAACTGAGCTTCTGGGAGAGCTGGGGTTGTTCTGCCTGGAGAAGGGAAGGCTCCAGGGAGACCATCTGGTGGCCTTTCAGTGCTTAAAGCTGAGGACACAGGACACAGCTTCTAGCAGTGTGTATTGTGACAGCACAAGGGGTGATGGGTTTAAACTTAGACTAGATGGAAGAAATGTTTGAGGCTATGGGTGGTGAGACCCTGGCCCAGGTTGTTCAGAGAGATGGGAGATGCCCAATCCCTGGAACTATTCCAGGTCAGGTTGTTTGTGGCTCTGACAACCTACTCTGGTTGAAAAAGTCCCTTCTGGCTGCAGTAGGGTTGGACTGGGTGAGCTTTAAAGTTCCCTTCCAACCTAAAGCCTTCCATAATTCAATAAAATCTTCTAGCCAGAGCTGAGAAGAGAGTTTGCTGCAGAGCACAGCCTGGTTTCTTTTGAGGGGCTAATAACAGAGCCTTGTCTCCCTCTGTGAGGCAAAGGATCTTGTTTTGTGGGTGGGGATAAAGGAGCAGAATGTGCAGACCTGTTACAGTTTTACTTCTCCCACAGCTCTGCAAGGTGCCTGTGAAGAGTTTCTCTTCTTTTCCTCTGCCTTGGTTTATACTCTGTGTGCTTTGATATTCTCACCCTTCACAGAGCCACAATGCTATTATTTCATATTTTGTAAAGGTGTGGGAGGGCTTGAGATGGGTAGCTGAAAAGTAGAGCTTTGAGTCTACTGACCCTGGAAGTCAGCAAAGATTTCCTTTGCCTTAAATAGGCTTTGGATCTGTTTTTAGGAGCAAAGATTCCTTGTTTTGTCTGCTCCATAGCAACCGACAGCATAAAGCCTTTTCCCAGATGTGTTTATTTAGAAGCTTTGTAAGTTCAGTTTAAAACATGAAGTGAAGTTGCAGATGCTGTTTCAACACAGAGTTTTGTATGTTGGCATTAAAAAAATGAAGTGAACTCATGTGCAGCCATAGGAAGTGAGTAGATGTACAGAGGGAAGATTGGGAAGGCATGTCGAGGGGAGACGAGGCCAGGATAAGTACAGGAATGTGTTAGCTTCTAGAGAATTAGCTGGAGAGTTCCTCTGGAATTATACCAGTCCTGCCTGCTGGGACCAGTGCTGTTGGACATCTCTGCCAGTGATGTGGGCAGTGGGATGGAGGCACCCTCAGCAGGTTTGCCAGCAACACCAGGCTGTGTGGCCCTGTTGGCATGGTGGAGGGAAGGGATGGATGACATCCAGAGAGACCTGGACAAGAGAGTGGTGAACCCAAGCCAACCTCATGAAGTTCAGCAAAACCGAGTGCAAGGTCTTGAAGCTGGGTCAGGGCAATTGCAAGCACAAATCCAGGCTGTGTGGAGGATGGACAGAGAGCAGTGCTGAGGAGAAGGACTTAGGGGTGCTGGGTGGGGAGAAGCTCAACATGAGCCAGCATTATGTGCTGACAGCCCAGCCCTAGCCATGTCCTGGGCTCATCCCCATCAGCATGGGCAGCAGGGACAGGGAGGAGATTCTGCCCCTCTGCTGAGAGCCACCTGCTGTGCTGGGGCCAGCTCTGGAGTCCTCAGTACCACACAGACATGAAGCTGTTGGAGCAGGGCCAGAGGCAGCCATGAAGATGGTCAGAGAGCTGCAGAGCCTCTGATATGACGCCAGGCTGAGAGTTGAAGCTCTTCAGTCCAAGGAAGAGTAGTCTCTGGGGAGACCCCAGAGCAGCCTGCCAAGACTGGAAGTGGGCTACAAGAGAGCTGGAGAAGGACTTTTTGCAAAGCCCTACATTGACAAGATGAGGGGCAATGGAGTCAGACTGGAAGAAGCTGGACTGAGATGAGACATTAGGAAGAAATTCTTCCATCTGATTGTGATATTGAGGCACTGGAAGAGTTTGCCCAGAGAAGTTGTGGAGGCTCTGAATCTGGAAGTGTTCCAAGCCAGGCCAGATGGTGCCTTGAGCAAGCTGATCTAGTGGAAGCTGTCCCTGCTCATGGCAGGGGGTTGCAACTAGATGGTCTTTGAGATCCCTTTTAGCACAAACCATTTGATGGTAATTCCAGGGCACGTGGGAAAATTATCCAAATATACTGTGTTTTATACAGGTAGAAAATCAATTCCTATGTATTGATAATCCTCCTCATGCACCAAAAGAGGATGCTGTGGAAGAGCACTGTGCTGTATTTCCTGGAAACTGATATATCCCACTATTTTCTAAGGAACAATTTGTTTTCCTTAGATGCATAGGTGAACAGGGGTGGAGGGAGACCATGAGAAGCAGAGAACTCCTCATGGGACAGAGGAGGTGGAGGATTCATATCCCTGCTTCAAGGGGTGGCTGGAATTAATTATCCCCCCCAGAACCCCCTGTGAGAGCAGTAAGATGCATTTTGACCTGGGTGTGTGTTCACTGAACAGTGCTGCTTGGCTCTGCTTATGCTCTGCAGGAAGAAAACTACTTCCCAGTAGTTTCTTCCATTTCTTTTCCCTGGATAACTCTTTGCCTTTATTCCAACAAAATGCAAGATAAATGCCCATTGCAGCCTTTTTAGATCTTGGAAATAATGGTGTATTAAATGTGATTAAGTTGGGACTTACCCTTAAGCAGGGTCATAATTACTGTAGATTTAGGTGGCATGTTCCACAAATTGCTGTGTGTGCTCATAATTACAGCTCCAGTTTGTTGCACTCCGGGGGTTTATAAACTTTATCTTAGCTATTAACACATAAAATGGCAGTGATTTGTGTAAATAACTGGATAAACCAAAATTTCAGTGTTCTCCTTAGTCTAAGGTTTAATTATATTCCCATGGCAGAAATACAATGTGCTTAGCTTGAAGAAGGCAGGGTGAGTATTTGTGGCATCCACTAGTGAGGTGGTGTTAATCAGAGCCACAGGAACAAAACTGGGGCTGCTTTTGTTCAGTTCTGGGCCACTCACTCCAGCAAGGACATGGAGGGGCAGGAGAGTGTCCAGAGAAGGGCAATGAGGCTGGAGAAGGGCCTGGAGCACCTGGGCTATGAGGAAGGGCTGAGGGAGCTGGGAGTGTTCAGTGTGGAGAAGAGGAGGCTGAGGGGAGACCTCATTGCTGTCCACCTGAAGGGAGGTTGGAGTTAGGAGGGGACAGCCTCTGCTCCTTGATGACAAGCGACAGGAGCAGAGGAAATGGTTCCAAGCTGCACCAGGGGAGGTTCAGGCTGGATGTTAGGAAACTTTTTTTTCACTGAGAGGGTTCTCAAAGATTGGAAGGGTCTGCCCAGGGCAGTGCTGGAGTCACCATCCCTAGGGGTGTTTAAGCAGCCAGTGGACCTAGTGCTTAGAGACATGGCTTAGTGCTGACCCTTCAGTGGTGGATCGAGGGTTGGACTGGATGAACTTAGAGCTGGACTCGAGGGTTGGACTGGATGAACTGGATGTATTCTGTGATTCTGTAATTGTGTGATTTGCTGGTCACACAGATGGAAAACTATGGTGGGACCAAGTCAATGAACCAGGAACTGCAGTGAATGAGCCATTTGTCAGCAGTAAGCTGCCACGGGCAGCCAGCCTGCTTGCTTCCCAATGTTCCAGTCAAGCTGACCTTTTATTTTTAATGGAGCAAAAATAGCTTTGTAGTGTTAAATCCAGTTGGCATCCAGTCACAGGGCTCAGCACCGGGGCCACTTCCCTGTAATATCTATACTAATGGTCTGGACGAGGAGACGGAGGCACCCTCAGTACGTTTGCAGATGACACAATGTTGGGAGGGAGTATTGATCTGATGGAGGGTAGAAAGGTACCTGCAGAGGGACCTGGGCAGGCTGGATCAACGAGGCCAGTTGTGTAAGACTGCAAGAGGCCAAGTACTGTTTCCATAGCAGAGGTGCTCCAGCCCTCTGCTCATTTCTGGCCCTGCTGTAACAGCTCCATGTCCTTCTTGTGTTGGGGGCTCCAGGGCTGGCCCCAGCACTGCAGCTCAGCAGAAGGGCAGCATCCTCTCCCTTCACCTGCAGCCCACGCTGCTGGGATTGCAGCCCAGGAGACAGCTGGGGCTGGGCTGAGGGAATGGAGCATGGATTATGGCTGCTGTTACCTGAGGGAGACTGGATGATGGCTGAACAAAGACGATTTTGGAATGCTGAAACATAAACAAAAAAAGTCCCTCCAAAAATAATTGCATCAGGCTGCCTCAACTGGGAAACCACAATGCCATCTGTGTAGTGCTTCAAGAGTTTGTTTCCCTCTGCTTAATATTCTGTCGGAATACGCAGCAGATCTTAAATATGTAGATGATTTGGGCATTTAATGTCTACTTTAGATTTTAAGAGCTTATTAAAACTAGAGGTGGTTTTCCCCAAACTTCCATAGCAGCATGGCTGCAGCAAAACTGAGCCTCCTGGCTGGCTGACATCGAGGGGGAAAAGGCTCTAACAATTAAGCCAAGTCGTGTTTGAAATGGTTTCGTTGCTTGCTTGGTTGCTTATCTGCTGTGTCTGTATCTGTAGAGGGAAGGTTCTGTTTGAAGTGGGTTCAGAAAAGCACATTCTTCAGAAAAATTCTGTGACTGCTTTTGAGGTCGGAGCTCCTCTGCTGCCCTTTCCAGCACATCTCCTCCTTCCCAGCCCACGCTAAAACTGTCTGCACTTGCTCTCTGAGTGGAAACTGGTTTCCAGAGGACTTTGTGTGGACTGCTTACTTGTCTCTGTGCGCACGTAGGGATGACGCTTGATGCAGGAGGGCCAGAAAAATGTGTGGCTGTTGTCTGTCACAGAACTTCTGGAGGGGAGAGTCTGTCTTGGATAACCATTAGATGTTGAAAGTAGGCTTTGCAGTATAAATAGGCTCTGGTTTTAGACTTGCAGTGACATTACTATCAAAACAGTTGGCGTAGGTGTGTCCTTCCTTAGCGTGCTTGAGTTTCACTGAAAGCTGGTTAAGCCCAGGCTGGCTGGAATCTCTGTCTAATGCTTCCTTAGCACAAACTATGCAAAGAGCACTGTTGAGCCAAACGTTTAACTGGGTTCAGGTGAAGCTGCTTTGATTCTTTTTATCCTCCAGAAAGGTGGCTGGGCTCTGATGGTCTGTATTGTAAATAAGAGCTATGTTGTATATACAGCACAGGGGCCTTTCATTGTGCTCTTCCTCGTACCTGAAGTGTTTGAGCAACACTTTTCATTCCTGACTAAACTTCTCGGGTCCCCAGCTGCTGTTACGTGCTGGAGCATTTCCATTACTATAAAGCAAAGCAGGAATTTGCTCTGTCCCTACACAAAACTGCCCTGAATTCTGTGCAAATGAGTATGAATGAACCTTTCAGTGGTACATTTACCAACTGCCCCCTCCCCTGCCTCCCCCCCGCCCCCCAATCCACGTTCCCAGAATGGTTCTTGTTTCCTTAACTAGCTTCCCCTTCTGCAGTACCCTGGCATCTAAAGGAAGACAAGGAGTGTCTGTGGTTAAACAGTTTGCCCACGTTACACAGACATGATGCTGAATTTGGAAAGTGAGATGTTTTGATGGTTCCATGAAACAGGAAATCCAAAAGTTAGAACTTGTCTTGCTTTCTTGCCCTATTACAGGATATTAATCACAGGGACCTTACTCTTTTTTTTTTTTTTTTTTTTTGGAACACTGATTTCTTTGTACCTAGAGGTAGTACTGTTTCTCTGCTGGGTTTCTGGTGCTGTTTCAGCTGTTAATTTTGACTTGAGAAGCTAAAAGTGCTGTAGGAAAAGTCTACCAAAGAAATTATGGCTTAGCAAACACTGTTCAAACTTATTTGTGGTTTGGATCAGTGGAGGAACTTAGACTGCATTTTGAACAGGACCAGACTGTTGATAAGGTGATGTTCCCTGGGGAACAACAAGGTCTGGAACTGGCTGACTCCTTCGTTCTTCAGCACTCAGATTAATTTTCAAGGTCACAGGAGGTTAGAGGTTGGTAGGGACTTGTGGAGATCAAGTCCAAACCCCCTGCCAGAGCAGGACCAGAGAATCTAGCGCAGGGCACACAGGAACACATCTAGAGAGGGCTGGAAAGTCTCCAGAGAAGGAGACTACACAACCTCTCTGGGCAGCCTGTTCCAGTGCTCTGTCACCCTTACAGTAAAGTTCTTCCTCTTGTTGAGGTGGAACTTCCTGTGCTGCAGTTTCCATCCATTGCCCCTTGTCTTATCCCGGGGCACAAGTGAGCAGAGGCTGTCCCTATCCCTTCCTTCCTGACCCCCATCCCTCAGACATAGGTAGACATTGATCAGATCCCCTCTCAGTCTTCTCCTCTCCAGACTAAACAGTTCCAGGTCTATGCTGCAAACCTCCTTCTCCTTTCTAGGCTTTGGGGGAGGAAGGCTTGGAAAGCATCACAAAACATAAGCATTCGCTGTAAAAATGTGTGTGAGGAAAAGGATTTAATTTCCATGTTCCTGTTTGCAGGTGTGTAGTTTCTACATAAGAAGTGTATGTATAAATTAAGGCACCTTTTATAGTGTTCTAGGAGAGATGAGATGGTTTCCTTTTATGAATTACTAAGTTACAATTAACTCTGTTTCGACTTGATTTCTTGCCATACTTTAATCACTGCATGGTGAATCTGCTTGGGTGGGGGGAAAAAAAAAAGTAGTTAGAATCGTTATTCCTGTGTCAAATGATGTGATGATGAAATTCAGTTGGTGTGTTGGCCGGTTTGTTGAAGTTCTAGCAAGGAATTCTTGCTTGCCAGAACTAGCTTTACTATTGAGCCCTGCCGTGTTTAGAGGAGGTGGAGGTTTCTTTCCATTCCCGTTTACAAACGCCGTGAGAACATCGAGGACATGATACAGGGCAGTGTCCACAGCCTTTCTAGGTCAGGTTTCAGTGGAGCAATGCAGGGTAATAATTAAAATATTTGGTTCGTTACTCATTTTTATCCAAAATATTGATTTTTTTTTTTTTTAAAATAATAGATCAACCAGGCCTCCAAAATTGTTGCTTTCCTGTCACCAAGCGCTTGATGTGTTACGTGTGTTTGCTTTTGGAGTGTTTCGCAGCACTGCCTTGGAATCAGAAGCCTCAAACCATGTCACACTAGGGCGACACAGCATAAACCCAGTGTCTGACAGACAGTACACAGGGCTTGGGTCGCTGCGCTGCTCTGCAGAACAGCAACGGGGAACTGAAGGTGCTGATGTTCAGCGTCTGTGAGGCTGACAAGTGCTCCCTAGCAGAATCGCAGACTGGTTTGTCTCGGAAGGGGCCTTTAAAAGCTCAGCCAGTCCAACCCCCCTGCAGCCAGCAGGGACATCTGCAACTACAGCAGGTGGCTCAGAGCCACAACCGACCTGACCTGGAATGGTTCCAGGGATGGGGCATCTCCCATCTCTCTGGGCAGCCTGGACCAGCCTCTCACCACTCTCAGCGTCAAATATTTCCTTCTCTATAGTCTGAATCTTTTTACTTTAAACCATCACCCCATGTCCTTTCACATCAGGCCCTGTTCAAGATCTGTTCCCAGCTCTCTGCTCAGCCCCTCGATGCTCTGAAAGTCCACCAGAAAGTCTCCCTGGAGCCTTCTCCAGGCCGAACAACCTCGGCTCAGCCTGTCCTCACAGCAGAGGCTTTCCAGCCCTCCCGTCGTTGCTATGGCCTCCTCTAGTGCCGCTCCAACAGGTCCATGCCTCTTGCAGCGCTGAGGACTCCACAGCTGCTCCCATCACGGCAGGTGGGGTCTCAGCAGAGCGCAGCAGAGGGGCCGGGGCCGGCTCACGTCCAGCTCTCAGCCCCCAGCAGCCCCGTCCTTGCCCACCCCTCAGCCCGGGCCGTGCCGCCCGGGGCAGGCGGGGCCGAGCCCGCTCCGCGCTCCCGGGGAGGGCGCGCGTGCGCGCGCTCCCGTGCCCCCCTCCTTCCCGCCGGCGAGGCGCGGAGGGGCGCGGGCACGGAGGNCTGCAGCTCCGAGAGGACCCAGTCGCTGCTGGAGCTGGAGCTTGACAGCTGGTAAGCCTTGTCCGGGAGCTAGGGGGGTGCCCCGGGGGGCTCTCCCCGGCGGGGAGCCCCGTCCTGTCACACAAAGGGCTCCGCTCCGGAGCTTGCCCGGCCTGGCCGATCCCCGTGGAGGGAAGCCGGATGGAGCGGCAGCCTGGAGCCGTTCCGGGCTGCTCGGTGGTGCTGCTCGGCTTGGCGCTGGGGTCTCCCCCTTTGTCTGTGGGGTGCATCGTGGGTGGCAGCGGGCGGCTGCTCCCCGCCGTGGGGGTGCTGAGGGGATGCTGTCCCGGGCCGGGAGCGGGGATTACAGCGCTGTCTGCTTTGGGGGGACTGAGTTCGAAGTGGTAAATCCTTAAAGTGCCGTATCAGAAGCGGCCCCGCGCTCGTAGCGCTATTGGACGCCGCAGAGCCGCCAGAAGCCCTTGGAGCAGGGTCCTGGTGGGATGTGAAGTGCCTGAGGCGTGGGCGTGTGGGTGCACACAGGCAGCAGAACACCTCTTTTGCTCCGGTTTGCCGTAGTGCGAGCCATCACATGACCGGTGTCAAACGAGCGGCGAGTCCTACTTCAGAGCTCCGGTACATAATGTTCCCAGGGTCCGGAACCGACTGGGGACGCTGGGAGAGCTGGGGGCCGCTGTCAGCCTGAGAAGCTGCCTTAATTACTGCTTAGGGTGAACGAGCTGTTGAGACTCACAACAGAAAGAAAGAGAAAAGGAAAGGAAAACAAAAGAAAGTTTAATTTTAGGGCCTTTAAAGTAAGGATGAATCACAGAATAGTAGGGACTGAAGTGACCTCTAGAAATCGAGTCCAGAGTAAGATCACCTAGAGCAGATCGCACAGGAACATGTCCAGGTGGGCCTTGGAAGTCTCCAGAGACTGAAACTCCAACACCTCTCCAGGCAGCCTGCTGCAGGGCTCTCAAAGTAAAGAAGTTCCTTCTCATGTTTAGATGGCACTTCTGTGTTCGAGTTTATGCCCATTGCCTCTTGTCCTGTCACTGAGGATCACTGAGAAGAGTCTGGCCCCATCTTCCTGACACCCTCCTTGTAGGCAGCTGTAAGCACTGAGGAGAGAAGGGAGTAACTGACACTGTAAAATGAGAAAATGGGCTTCATCGTGTAAATCTGGACAGTCTCGATCATCCTGCCGTTGTTAACCACCAGACTGACATGCAGCAATGTTACAAAAACACAGCGCTTCCTTACGGGAGCCACTTGAAGTCTGGAAGTACAAACAAGTTTTTCTGGTGTAATACTCTGCGTAGATTGTGGCCGGCTACAAAGAGTTACCATGGCAAGTGTGCTTGCAAAATGAATTTATCCTTGTGAAAGTTTAGTCCGGCAAGTAATGGGGTGAAATTTTGAGCTGATGGCCGCCAAAAGAAGTCCTTCAGTTTAAAGAAAGATAAGCCACATCTTAAATTTGGGTGTGTGCTCCTGTGGAGAAACATAAAAGGAGGAAGTGACTAGATGGAGCCTAACTGTGTATGAATGCAGCAGTGTCTTTTCTGGAAAAGAAAGGAAAAATGGGTTTGGATAAAGAAAAATGTTTCATAGCGGAGTTTAGTCACACGTTCAGTGATCCTTAAGCCTGATTTGACCCTTATGGAAAGTAATAAAGTTGAGCTTGCAGGTTTCCTGCGTGGAGCTGGCGGTGTTTGCAGAAGTGATGTTCCATCTGCATGCCTTGCTACAAAACGCCACTCCTCACTGTTACTTTAGCGGCAGAGCTGCCTGTGCTCACTCGGCTGGGTTTTGCCATCCCGTCATTGTTTCAGACTTTTTTCCTCCATTATTTGCACATTGCTCTGCACTTCCTTTCTGTTCAGCTTGATTATTCTGCCTGATGTGTGAAAAGAGGAATTGCTGAGTGCTTAGTTTGGCTGGTTGTGTTTAACTGTGGCTAGTCCTGCAGCAGATACCCTTCGCATAAACACAGAATCCATTACATCTGTCTGCTGCTTCTGGAGAACTTAAGCCGTGCTGAATACAATGACCCATTTCCCATTTTACTTCTTTATCAGGTTTGGTTTGTGGCTGTCATATTCTGTCCTGATGCCTGAAACTGGAGATCTTGAGAGTACAGTTACACTGTTCTCTTAGCTAAATAGGTGCTCAGTGTTGGAGTTTCGTCTGTCAAGTCAGCTGTCATCCTTTTTTGGTTTTCCTTTTTTCTACTAATCCGAAATAATTATTATCAGAGATACAAACTGTAGCACAAGATCTGGAGCTAACCAGTGGAAATTGCAGTGCTCAGCATATCAGCAGCATTAGGTTGTTTCTCTGCCCCTTTAGAAGCTCTCTGGGATTCCTGGTGCAGTTAATATATTATTTGCAATTCAGGTGCACTGAATAATTTGCACTTTTCAGGTAAGGAAGCCCAAGGATTCGTTTTCTTCACCTGAAAATAACAAATATCAAGTTGAACAGCAGCTGATGTGTTCTTGTTGCAAATCGATCTGGGAAGGTTGCTAGGAGCTGACACACAGTTACTGCTGGGCCAGCAGACCTTCAGTAGCAGCTGGCAGGGTGTTCCTTTTGAAAACTGGGAAGTGATTTCTTAGGACAGCCAGCCTCACGGCCTTCTGTGGCTTTTCTCCCCCTGTGGCCATTTCATATTTGCAAAATGAAAAATTCTCTCCAGAGAATTGTGTTCCTGTTCATACGAATTCCTCCAAATACTGAGTCTTCGTGAGACTGCTTTTCCATCTCTTGGAGGCTGGGATTGTGCCATGCCTTTGAGGATCTAGAAGTTAGGTGCCAGGGCTTCAAGCAAAATACCTCCTTTGAAACAAGAGCTTACTTTTATAGTGATGGTGTTCTCCCTGAAGTATAAAGATGGCAATTCAAGGATCAGACTTCCTGAAGACAAAGATCTCGTAATTGCGCAGCTGATTAGCACACTTAGGTGATGAATTATGCTTGCAAACTGTACTTGCCTTGAACACCAGTAGGAAATAGCTGTGACTGATAAAAGCTGGCCTGAAAGTAGCCAACCCTGTGTGGACGGATGCAAGGTGTCATCCTGAACCGAAGTACATGCTTGGTGTGGAGATGCTGTATGGGGGTGTTTGATTTCTGCTCGCGTATCTCAGTTGTGCTGCTTGATGTTTAACACCAGTGATGCTCAGGCTACAGGCATCTCCAGCAGGTTGGGAAACAAGAGCGCTGGAAGTGAGAGATTGCTTTGCTGCTAAAGCACAGCCTCTTGCCTGCTGCTTGGTCTTGCAATTGAAATTCAAGACACTGCGTTGCCTTAACTTTATAGCCTCAGCTGTGTGACTCTCAATGAGTAAAACTGGATTTAGCTTGCTGTCGGGGCACATTTCTTTTGGAAATAGGAATGCCATAGAGATGGCCTGGAAATTATCCAAACTAATGCACTATCTTTGTTGTAAACCCTCACGGCTGCAAATTTCGCTATAATTCTGGCAGGAGCAAAGGAATGGTTGGAGTTACTGCATTTTTGAGTACTGTGTTGCTGGAGAAAAACCTGTGAAGTGCCACAGTTTGAGGAGAGAACCTCACATTTTGTTGCTTTGAGCATTATGCTAGATGGATGTCGGATAGCTGGCTTGTTGTGCCTCTTCATTGCAGGGATTTACCCTAATTTATGAGGGACACTAAAGATGTGATTATTTTACTCTTCCACCATTTACATACTTCTTTTTTCTGTCAGAATTGATGGTAATGTTATCATTCATTTCAGAGCCAGATATATTTTAATCACAGCTGTCAATCAATTATTGCTTTTTATGTTTATTTAATAACAGAACTGCAGGAGACCTGAGCTACTGTAATCAAGCTGGAGCCCTGATTGCTCCGTTTGTTACATTAAGCATAGGAGGATGTACCCTTAACCCATAGATCAACAGAACAACTGGAATTGTGAGGAGATAAATCATGGCTTTGGGGACAGAGTGTAGTTGGTGCATTGCTTTTGTTGACCCTGCTCTGTTTAGATGTCATTTGTGTTTAAAGAGAGTATAGGCTACAAGCCAAATTCATATTCCCAAGTTTGCTGCTTGATTTCTGTTCTCTAACAAGACCAAGTAGCTGCAGGAGCAGAATTGAGCTCTGAGGTTAATTTTTAGCATCCTGTACATTGTTAGTTTATGTCCAAACTTACATAGAGGTTTTGTCTAATTCATCCACCTTTGCTATGCAAAAATAGTTACTGATCGTGGGCTTTTTTAGCCAGGCTGATGAACCAAAAATGGTTTGTGTTACATAGCCCTTCTGGTGCCTTTCAGGAATTCATTTGGGTGTTATTTGGAGGAGTCTAGTTTGGGTACAGCCAGAGATGGCAAGTTCACTGCGCTGCTGTGATTTGACTCCAGGTTTCCAGAGAAGAACAGATGCTGCTTTAATCCACTGTAGCACAAAGCCCTAGTATTACGTTAAAGGGGGCTGTGAATTGAGCTAAATAAATCTTCTTTTGCATCCTCACAATGGACAAAAGGCTGGAAGCATGCTCACAACGTTATTGTAAAGATGTCTTTAATAAAAATAAAGTTTAAAAAGCCAGCCTTTGGTGTGATGCAAAAAAATCAAGCCCTTTTGTTCCCGTGAGAGAAGCAGAAAATTAGAGTGATGGTTGTGATAGCCTTTAATACAGGAAATTGATGTCGTGTAGCTGTTAATCAGATTCTTTCAGTAGTTCCATGTCACCCGAGTTAAACTTGCGCTTAGAAACAAAAGACCCAATTCCCTCTTGCCTTATGTTGTGCAAGCACAAACAAAATGATTCGGCTTCCCTTTGCATAAGTGGCTCCATACAAGGCAAGGCAATAGGAAAAGAATCCTAAGCTCGTTTTGAGGGGTGCTCGCATTGTTCAGTCCAAAAGAATTCAGTCACCTCTAAAGCTCACCAGATGAATGAGGATGGATGTGTCAGGAGTTTAAATGTTTTGCTAAGAAGAGAGTAAAAGCGAACGGATTTCCTTCTGGTGTTGACAAATGCATGACCTTGCAGGTCATCCTTGTGCACGAAAAGGAAACAAGGATGCAAAGCTGATGGGTTTGCTGTTGCAGGGTGTGTTTGCAGCTAGTCCTGAGGCTGAGCTACAGGGAAGCTGACAATAGGGCATCGGTTTTCTCTCCCCACCTTTGTAGCGGAATGGACCGAACTTGATCCCAGGTCACACAGGGAGTTAAATATAGCAGTGGCTGTGGGCATTGTAGCTCAGACAGCTGCACGTTGACCTGTACTTAACTGGAGTTTAGGATATTCTTTTTGGTGTGCTTATAGCTCTGATCCTTTCAGTGTTCATGAGTCAGGTCAGGGAGAGGTCATGTCAGTACTTGCACAGAAGGGCAAATCTTGGGGAAGAAGTGGATGATTTAGTTGGAAGATAATAGCAAAGACAGGTTTTTCCCTTATTGTTTGGGGGTGGGGGTTGTGCTGAGGAAGTCATGATTGAAGGTGGACAGCATGTTCCTGATCTAGCTGCAGGTCTCAGGGGCCTAATAGTACAGAGAGCATAACAGACCTGTATAAACCCCTGACTTTCTGGCCATATTTCAGCTTAGAGGCTAATTTTTCTCTCAGTCTAAATTCCCTCTGCACTTTCAATTGGGAATAAAAATTATCTTCAGTTTTCTTTCTTGCATGGTTATTGCAGCATGCTGCCAAACAGCTGTTGAATTTCCACTCTAGAGGTGTCTGGGGTGATTCTCAAGCTTTGAAGTCACCGTTTCACAGGGTGTTAGGTGTTGGATAATATTTTCAGCTCCTGTGTGAAGAACAGGTGGTTGCTGTTGTTGTTGTTTATATATTCTTTTCATGTGTTACTCTGTGAACCTTGTTTAAAAGATACCAGTGATGTGGAGCATTTAGTAGAAACTGGCTTCAAGAAGGAGCTGATCCTAATGTCTCAAAGTTTTTGGAGAATGGAACTTCACAGCTAATAGTTTCCTCTAGATCCTGGTAGTCAACCCTTTGTGGAATTGAGGGAGGCTCGCCTGTGCTGAATGGAAATTGACCCAAATAATGACAACTTGGGTAATTTTTGTGCTATCAAAGTGTGATTAAGATGGTTTTGATTACCTTAGCCTAGAAGAAAAGAAGCTGTGCAGGTTTCCCTGTGCAGCCACAGCAGCAGGTTGCACAAGATCATTTCTGACTGCCTTTGGCTGTCATCTCACCCTCCGCTTTTGCAAAATATTGCTTTGTCAAGTCACAAAATGGTGACTTTTGTTTTCAGGAACTGGGCTGCCACCCTTGTCCTTTAAAGACCATTTTTTTCCATTGTGGAAATAGTCTCTCAGATAAGTCATGGTAAAGAGCCTATAAATTGTACGAAAGATGTGAGTGAGACCGGATGTTCTTCTGTGGTTGACCAAGCCGCACGAGCAGCAGCCAGCTAGGGCAAGTTCTCTCAGCAGAAGTCAGTGCAGAGCCTTGATGCAAGCAAGAGCTGTGCAGGACATGTGTGCTACCTTGAAATGAAGCTGCTGCAAGCTGCAGGACAACCTAACAGTAGGGTAAATACTCTAGGTTTAGGTACTGGTTGGAAGTTGCTAAGAAAATCAGTTCTGATACTTGCAGGTATGATAGACATGCAGGAGGCCAGCTTTTTTTTTTTTTTNGCTATAGGTAGGAAACAACAAAAGACACATTTCACAAGCAGGGGGGGAAAAAAGTATGCAAGCAGTTGAATGTATTTTGTCACTTTCTAAGTGTCTAAAACACCAGGAGGAGAGGCAAGCTAACAGGTACTGAGGAAGTGGTTTGAAAGTGGTTTGAAATTAGAGAGGAGATTTAGATTGGATGTTAGGAAAAACTTCTTTACAATGAGGATGGTTGAGCACTGGAACAGGTGGCCCAGAGAAGTGGGTGAGGCCTCATCCCTGGAGGTTAGGCTCAGTGTGGCTCTGGGCAACCTGATCTAGTTAAGGATGTCCCTGCTCACTACAGGAGGGTTGGACTAGATGACGTTTGGAGGTCCCTTCCAACCCAGGTGATTCTGTGATTCTGTAGAGCAGACATTAACATTTGGGAAAAAAAAATACTAGTATGGAGAAAGCTTGTTGGCTTACAGCAGGCTTTGAAATAGCATTTCTAGGTTTCCAAGGCAAGAATTGCTACCTGTGTTACTTTTCTGTTGTGAGTGAGAAGTCCTGCTGAAGGCCTATATTCAGTTCCTCACCAACAGAGAAGGGACTATAAAATTCATAGATTCAGCATAACAGAGAGGAAATGTGGAAGGAAGTTTGTGAATGAGAAAATGCATCTGTCAGCTCTTTAACTGGTTTGGAGCTCGTAAGCAGGATTCGGAGTTCCCACTACCTTGAGAGTAAGGATTTGCAGAGTATCTGAGTATTGTCTTGTCCCAGTTTGAGGCCATGAGCTACCCAGGACTGGAGGACAGCAATGACTCTTAACCCTTTCCAAGATTAAGAATGAAGATCCTGCACACTGATGGGAAGTTTAAAGAGATACTCTACTTACAAGAGCATATATACAAAAGGCAATCAGGTAGAATAAGAACATTCACAAAGCCACGTCCATCAGACCAAAACCCATTAAGCCCAAACAGGCCTTTTAGAATCCTGCACCCCTTCTACCCTCAGTCTTCACCAAATGACACCAGATCCTTCTGCAGACTGCACTGGAGCCACTGCTTGCCCAGCCTGGATTTGTGCTTGGGATTGCCCTGATGCAGGTGCAGGACATTGCACTTGGTCTTGTTGAACTTTGTGGGACTGGCATAGACCCACCTCTGTAGCCTGTCCAAGCCCCTCTGGATGCCATCCCCTCCCTCCAGAGTGTCAGCCAGGCCACACAGCTTAGTGTCTCCACAAACCTGCTGAGGGAATGGCTTTTTTTAAGTACATTGCTCTCTAACCTTATCAGGTTTATCTGTAACTTCAGAGGGAAATCAATCAGCCTCTAAAAGCTGCACAATCCCTTCCTTTCTGATATTGAAAGTGGAGGAACCTTAGCCAACTGTTTCTTAAATCCAAGGGAGAGAACAAAGCAGCTGATGCTTAGCAGTGATGTTGTTTTAAAGCACAGCTCATTAGATAATAAGAATAGAATATTTACTAAGCAAAATAGAATCCCTTGGTTGGTTGAAGTAAGTCTTTTGTTACTTAAGTGAAATCATGGCTGAAATGAGTACAGTTGGTGTCATCTGTGTCTTTGCCCAGCACTATCCAATACAGGAAGGTGGGTTTGTTGTCAGTTCTGCTGCATGGCCTCGCTACATGTTCTTTGATTTAGGAGGATTCTTAATTTCCCTCTGCCCAGGCACACAGCCGAACTTGAAGGGAAAGCCTGGCCAGCTCAAAAATCATTCCTAGCTCTCTGTACTGCACCTTAGTTGTAATAATTTCTGATTGTGGTAGGGCAAAACGTGAAAATGGGTCAAAGTAGGTGCTTTATAAAGTATATTTGAGCTAAGATGTGATTATGTTTTCTTCTGAAGATGAGGTTTCAGTGCTTGAAGCATTTTATTTACTCAGTTGAACAGGATTTTGGTAGGGATCTTTAATTCGTGTTTATGTGAGCTAGAATCTTAGACTTCTTTTGGTTGGAAAAACCCTTTAAGATCATCCAGGCCAACCCTTCTCTACCTCTACCAGGTCTGGGGCTAAACCATGGCCCTCAGCACCACAGCTCTGCCTCCTTCAAACATCTTCAGTGATGGGGATTCAAGCACCTCCCTGGGCAGCCGCTTCCAGTTTCTGAGAAACCCTTTCATGAAAGAAAGTTCTTCTAATGTCCAACCAAAACCTTTTCTGGTGCAATATGAGGCCATTTCCTCTTGTCCTGTCGCTGTTAACTGACTTACACCTCGCTTCAACCTCCTTTAGGGAGTTGTAGAAAGCAATTAGGTCTCACTACAGTCTCCTGTTCTCCAGATTGAGCAAGTCCTGTTCTCCAGATTGAGCAGTTCGAGGGGCTGGAGCAGCCGAGAGAAGTTCTCCTTGCACTGAGGGCCCCAAAATTGAAGCTAGTGCTCAAGGCCTGACTTAAGCACTGACTCAATTTTGATTTTGTGAATCTCAATTTTGACTCACCAGTACCGAGTACAGGGGGAAGATCACTTCCCTGGTCTTGCTGGCCACACTATTACTAATAAAGGTCAGGATGCTGTTGGTCTTCTTGGCCACCTGGGCACAGTGCTTAGTATACTGTGTAAAAGAGGAGGCAGGAGTATTGGTAAATGGGAAAAGGAAGAAGCCAACTTCCAGCCAGCCAATTCTTCAGCAGTGCCTTTCTGTGCTACCTCTGCCTCTGGTGGGCTTGCCACAACAGCTGCAGCCACAGCAGAGGTGAAATCCAAGGATGGCTGGTACAGACACCGAGGATTTTTCCATTGTATCAAGTGCTGCTTCAGCTGTGCATGCAAATCAGGCTTTTTCTCAGCTGCAGAAACTAAATCTTCCCTTTTAAAATTAGCATTGCATAAAGGTCATGTCATGATATAAACAGTAGAATGTGTATTGCTGTCTCCCTGTCTTAAATACAGCTCGTGTCTAGTGCAGATTTGCTAAAATAAGAGGATTCCAGTTGCTGAGTGATGCATTTGAATGAATAATAAATAGATGAGGTCAAATTCTACCAGACCTGCATTGAGAAACTCCACTGATTTCTGCAGCTTAACCTGTTGTGTAAAAGCTGACACAGGAGGAAGAGGACAAAGTCTGCAGTGGGAGGCAGAGTCTCCCAGATCTGTTAAATGGCCAAATACCACAGTTAGACTTCTTACAGGGACTCAGGCTAAAAATGAAGGCAAGCATCATTCTGATGCCTGATGATGTTTCCTGATCTTAATATATTTTAAGGAGACACATCAAAAGGAGGAGCTGAGCATAAAAAAAAACCCAACTTTGTAAAACATTGAGCTGATGAATTTGAGAACTCTAATTCTAGCCACAAGCCTCAGATTCTTGCCCTAGTCACCTTTTAATAGTATGTTATCTATCTGTTGAACAGCTGGAAGTATAGAATTATGTTGGAATTATGGTCCATGCTATGGAAATACGTGTTCAGGGTTTGTTTTGGTTTATTTTCATTTTTTATTTAGTGTTGGGTTGTTTGGTGTTTTGGTTTTTTGTTTCTATTTTAAAGAATTGGAAGCTTGCAAAAGTATTAAGGTGAAAAGCAGCCAACAAAAACCCACAAGGATTTGAAGGTTATATTTTTATATATAGATAGATAGATAGATAGATAGGTATTAATGGGAAACTTAAATCTTCACAGGTAAAAGATTTTATACAAATATAAAATATTTTTTTAAAAATAAGCATATTTCTGAACTAAAAGATCTGGGGTTTGGGTTTCCTTTCTTCTTCCTATAGAATATATTTTGAATATTCTGGTTTGCCTGTATTTGATATAATTTTGTTGATTTTGGTTTGGATTTTTTGTTTGTGTGTGGTTTTGTTTGTTGTTTTTTCTTTAGTAAACCTTATTTTAATACAACATGTGAATCCCAAATAGTAGGCAATAATTAATTTCCTCTTTGCCTACAGGAGGAGAAGGGGATAGAATGTCTTACAAATATGTGTAGCTCCCTATGCAGACACAGTGACCTGTTCTAGCCAATAGAAATGGATTGTGGAGCCAAGGACATGTCTCCAGAAGTGATGCTGAGATAGGACCAGGGGCAAGGGCTTTGAGCTTCAAGAGGGGAGATTTATACTGGAGATTAAGAAGAAGTTCTTTAGAGTGAGGGTGGAGAGACACTGGAACAGGCTGCCCAGGGAGGTTGTGGCTGCTCCCTCCCTGGAGGTGTTCAAGGCCAGGTTGGATGGGACCTTAAGCAACCTGATCTAGTGGGAGGTGTCCCTGCTTGTGGCAGGGGACCTGGAATTAGCTGATTTTTAAGGTCCCTTCCACCCCAAACCACTCAGATTCTGTGGTAATACGGTCACTGCTGAACAAACATCTGCTGGATGATGATTAACAGAGATTAGCAGAGAATGACATTGTCTGTCTTTACCTGAGGTAGAAGCTCACACTTGTAAGCTGTACTCAAGTTCCATTGATGCTTTCAGTCTCCTTTGTGCCTTCCCAACTGCTTTGCCTTTAACGGGTGAAGTTCTTAGGGCAGTAAATGGTTTCTGGGTCAGGGCTGGTTGCTTTGTTTGACCCTGCTGAAGTAAATACTTGTGCCGGCTAGCCAATATGCTGCCACTGTTTGGCTTAGACAAAGGTGATGTCTGAGGTGTTTAACCTTCCTTCTCCTCCTTGGAAGCTGGAGATAATCTCAAGTAAGCTCTTTTGAAATGGACATTCTTAGTTCTTAAATCTGTTCCAAAGGTTGTTCCCTAAAAAGGAGGTTGGGTTGTGTTTTGTTTGCCTCTTTTGCTGGTGTGCTTCATCAGATCAGAAGAGGCAGTGCATTAATTCCTACATTCTCTTCTGCCATGGAGATCTCCCACTGGTCTGCCCCTGCCCTCTGCTGCTGTTAATGGCAAATAAGGCTGTGGGACAAAATGCCCTTTCAGAAAGCCTTTTTGTTAATGCCTTTTATAGAGTTGATTAGTGGGAATCAAAACTTGGTACTGCCTGAGTGGATGTTGGGGTTTTTCCTCTGAGTCTGGATCCAGGGCTAGGACCAGGGAGCAAAGGAAAGATTGCAGTGCACAAAATTGTACTTGTCTGAGCGCTGGTCTCTGTAACAGTGATTGTCACATCGTTTTAAATGAAGCTGGCTTGATACCCCTAGGTTTACTACACAGAACACTCTACTGATGGAGCTCTGGAGCAGGCTGCCCAGAGAGCTTGTGGAGTCTCCTTTTCTGGAAAGATTCCAGACCCAGCTAGATATTGTGATCCTGGGCAAGCTGCTGTGGGTGCCTCTGCTTTAGCAGGGGGTTTGGACTGAATGATCTCCAGAAGTCACTTCCAACCCCAGCCTGCTGGGACTGTGTGAATGAAGTGGTTGCTTTGGTAGCATTTGCTTCTGCGGCGTGTGCAGATTTCATCTGGGCTTTGCTTGCAGTGATGTTTAGCTTCAGTAAGATGAAGTACCTGGGACACCACTTTGATGTGCATTCAAAGGTTTCATTTGTTTTTAACAGAAACAGCTGAACTCAGAGTGCATTCTAAGTAAAAGGAGTGGGTCAATACTTCTTTCCTGGATCAAAGCTTTTGCCACAGCCTGTGAATGCTGCTGTCCATCATAATGGCTTTGAACTTTTGGCAGTGTGTGTTTGAAGGTAGATTGGTTTGTTAATGTGACTGCATTGATCAGATCTGGGGATTTGTATTAGTTCTTAATAGAATTGACTTTGGTTTACTAGACAGTATAAAACAGGCACGACAGCAAGAACTAGATTCTAATCTCTTGCAAACTGTGCTCATAACATAATACATTTCTGCTCCAGTGGTTTCGCTTTATTGGGGAATACTGGAGTGAGGGAAGGGAGAGAAACCACTCAAACCTCACTTGGATGAGCTACATAGACCTTCCCCAATGCCAGACTGTCCCTATGAGTAACTTCTTGTGCAGAGTAGTTTGAGATGATAGAATCACAGAACCATTTCAGTTGGAAAAGCTCTTTAAGATGATCCAGTCCAAGCATTCTCTAACTCTACCAGGGCTGATGCTAACCCATCTCTGTCTTTGATCCAGGGATGAGGATTCAACCAGCTCCCTGGGCAGCACTTTCCAATGTTTGGAAACTGTTTTGGGGAAGAATTTTCCTCTGATGTCCAACTTCAGGCTCCCCTGCTGCAACCTGAGGCCATTTCATTTGTCCTATCACTTGATACTAAGGAGAATCAACCAATCCCCACCTCGCTCCAGCTTCCTTTCAGGGAGCTGTAAAGAGCAATAAGATCTGACCTCAGCCTTCTTTTCATCAGACTAAACACCCCCAGCTCCCTCAGCTGCTCCTCACCAGCCCTGTTCTCCAGCCCCTTCCCCAGCTTTGGACATGCTTCTGGACCTGCTCCAGCCCCTCAATGTCCTTGGAGTGAGAGGCCCAAAACTGAACGAAATATTTGAGGCGTGGCCTCACCAGTGCTGAGCACAGAGGGACAACCACTTCCAATGCAAGCTTAATCCATTAGCATTTTAATTAAGTGCACTTCCCAGTTTGTAGCAGAGCACACCACAGGTACAGAGGCATGAGCCAGCTTGGAAGCAGCAGGGTGTCCCCTGCGTGCAGTGAATGCTTGTGTTGGGATGCAGCTGTGGGGGGGGAGTCACAGCTTTAGTTTACTGTGTTTTGTTCATCATCGTTGTTGAAAATGTCACATTCAGACCAGAACTTTTGCACTTGCAATGACACAGTCGTGTGCCAGGAGTGAACTGTTGTAGAGGAGTCTTCTTGTGTGGAATGTCTTGATCTGTAGAGTCATAGAAATGTTCCTCTTGGAAAAGATCTCTGGGTTCAATCATCACCTCAACACCACCATGGCTATTAAACCATGTCCCCAGGTGCCATGGCCACATGGTTCTTGAACACCTCCCTGAGCAGACTGTTCCAATGTGTGACTGCATTTGTAGTGAAGAAATTGTTCCTAATGTCCAACCTTAACCTCCCCTGACATAATTTCAGGCTATTTCCTCTCGTTTTATCACCTGATACAAGGGAGAAGAGACCAACACCCACCTCACTGCAAGCTCCTTTCAGGGAGAGCAATGAGGTCTCTCCTCAGCCTCCTCTTCTCCAAAACTCAACAACCTCAGCTCCCCCAGTTGCTCCTCACCAACCCTTTTCTCCAGACCGTTCACCAGCTTCACTGCCCTTCTCTGATCATGGTCCAGCCCCTCATTGTCCTTCTTGGAGTGAGGGCCCCAAAGCTCAACCCACAATTTGAGGCTTAGCCTCACCTGTACCAATTATTTGACCTAATAATTTTTTGCCATTTAACTGGTTCTTTTCAGGCTTTGTTTTGGAGGTGCCTGACCACAGCAGCTGCTCCCAGCAGCTGCCATCGTGCTGCTCTCTGTTACTCACAGTTAGTTCCACCAGTGACTTCTGGTCTGCATTCTTTGAGCTAGGTAGAGAATCTGGATCAGTTTCAAGTGGGTGTCTATAATTAGGAGCTCTGATCAGAGCTTGACTTCTTTAACCTTCAGTTTTTAAGAAGGGAAGGTTGGTGTAAAACAGATGCAGAGCACTTTGCCCTCCCCTGGGTGTTTGAGCGTGTTTGTATGGGATATTTATTCCTGAGGGAGGCAGAAGCGTTACTGGGAATCACGCTGATGAAATGATGTTTTAATCCAAAAAGCTTCACTCTTTGGTTTGCATTTAAATTCATCTCATAAATCTTACAGTGGAGCCACTAAGTGTCTGGATACACAGCTGTAGACATTGTGTTGATGGTTATGGACAGAAGAGTTTCTGGTACAAAGGAAGAAAATAAGCTTGTTGCATTCCTTCTGTCAGTGGGTATGGCTTAGAGGAGCCAGCTTTACGTGCAGTCTTCCTGAAGAGGGGAATAAATGACATGGATTCAGGCAAAAGTAGGCAGATTCTAGAAGGGGTGGATTTGACTGAGGAATTTGGTGAAGAGCTTCTCATGCAAGTGGTTCACCGTTGCAGGAAACAGGCTCAGCTCACTGAAGGATTTATGTGGTTAGATTGAGTTCAGGTTGTGCAGCCTGACTACTGTCTCTGGCCAGCCAGAGTCACCAGAGCCAGGCTGTGGAACTGCCTGCTCCCTAAGGACACAGCACTTGTAGTGTCATGGTGAAGCACAGTGGTTCCTGCCATCTCCTGCTGGCCATGTTTTTCTTACCCTATTTGTACTACTTGTGTGTGCTTTCCACTGTGTGCAAGGAAATTTACTCTGTGTACCTTTGGACTTTTCAGGATCTAAAATTGTCTAGAAAACAGATTTCATTGTCAAACTTCTTTAAATGTCCAAAACATTTTCCAGGGTGAGTCTACTGCTAATCATAGAATGGGTTGGGTTGGAAGGGATCTTAAAGATCATCCAATTCCAACCCCTCCGCCGTGGGCAGGGACACCTGCTGCTAGCCCAGGTTACTTAGGGCCCTATCCAACCTGGTCTTGAACTTCTCCAGGGAGGGGACATCCACACCTTCCTGGGCAACCTGTTCCAGTGTCTCACCACCCTCATTGGAAAGAATTTCTTCCTCATCTGCACTCTTAGTGTCCCTTCTTCCAGCTCAAAGCCATTGGTCCTCATCCTATCACTACAAGCCCTTGTTCAAAGTCCCTCTCTAGCTGTCCTGTAGCCCCCTTCAGGTACCAGAAGGATGCTCTAAGTTCTCCCTGGAGCCTTCTCTTCTCCAGGCTGAGCAGCCCAAACTCCTTCAGCCTGTCTCCACAGGGGGGGTGCTCATGTGTGCACTATCCAGTTGTTAGGGCCTGTTTTCAATTTCTTTCATTTACACTGCTGAATGTCCCTTGGAAATGAGTGATGCAAGGAGCTGGTGATCTCAGGGAATGTGCACTGGGAGAACAATTTCTCAAGTATTTACTCTGTTTTGCTTCTATTTTAAAAGGTCACATGCAGCTTTGGTTTGGCATTTGCATTATTTAGAAGCATGCTGAATTTCTGTTTTGCTTTTAGTTCCAAACTAAATCTGCAACATACTGGTTTGACCATTTGGATTGGTTTTGTAAACATATGTTCCCATTATCTCTCTGTTTTAGTCCTAAATGCACTGGGACACTTCATTGCTTGTAAACTGTGAGGTTTCTGGGATGGGTGGGAATGCTGAATAATTATTCCCTGCATCTGCTGGTTTTGTTCTATATTTCCCCTTTAAAGATATGGTCGTGGGCCTCAGTAAAAAAGGGAATTTCTGCTGTTCTGGTTATCATCCCCCTCTCTTTCATAATATAGTATTTCTGAGAGGTAAAGGCTTGTCCCTGTGGATCTAAACTTGCAGCTTCTTGGCTCATTTTACCGTTGCTGTCAAGCAGAATGAGTAAGTCTGTAGTCTTGGTAAGCTTGGGATTTGCCCCTCACTGAAATTTGGGTCTTGAAGACTCTTTGCAGCTTCTATTTTCTATTCAAACGTTGGAGTTTTCTTGGTTTTCAGAGTTCTGTCTTTATTGCACTTGGTTTTGCTAAGATAATAGTCAGGCGAGACTGAAGAGAAAAGGAAGGTGGGGATATAAAATGCAAAATAAATCAAGGAATAACAGTAGCTACTCAACCATGCTGAATAATGTTCTGTTGTAAAATATGGCAGTGGTTGTAGTGTCCTGGTTCCTAATTACAGCCTTTCTGAACAGAAGGAGTAACTGAAGGTATAAAATGAGAGGCTGGGATGAAAGACCTGCTGGATTTCTTTCTGCTGCTGAAATGCCTGGAGAGGAAATGCTTTGTTTTGGTCGTGGCTAACCACACAACTGCATTTAGTGATGAGGTGGAGGGAAGCAAAGAATCACAACATGGTGGGGGTTAGAAGTGACCTCTGAAGATCATCGAGTCCAACTTCCATGCCAGAGCAGGATCGCTTGGGGCAAGTCACACAGGAACACATCCGGGTGGGCCTTGGAAGTCTCCAGAGACGGAGACTCCACCACCTCTGTGCACAGCCTGCTCCAGGGCTCTGCCACCCTCACAGTAAAGAAATTCCTCCTCATATTTGGATAGAACTTCTTTTTTTCAAGTCTATGCCCATTACCTCTTGTCCTGTCACTGGGGAACACTGAGAGGAGTCTGGCCCCACCTTCCTGACACCCACCTCTTAGATATTTGTCAACACTGAGAAGATCCCTCCTCAGCCTCTTCTTCAGACTAAACACCTCCAGGTCTCACAGCCTTTCCTCAGATGTTCCAGTCCCCACAGCATCTCAGTGGCTCAGTGCTGGACTCTGTCCAGTAGTTCTTTGTCTTTCTTGAGCTGGGGTGTCCAGAACTGGACAGAGTACTGCAGAAGTAAGCAGAAAGGAGGAGACAGAGCTTCTTCTTGCTAGGTAAAATTATTGGAATTAATTTATCACTTGAGTAGTGGGAAATAATTAACACCCATGAACTATTTTCTAGCTAGCAGCATCACCTCCTCCACCTTCCAATGAGCCGGGATCCCTTGTGTGCTGCTTTAGCCCCGAGCTGCAGCCCTGCACTGGGTGATTCAGCGTTGCCATCTAGGCAGATGGGTTAGCAAAGCAGCTTTCGGCAGGCAGTGCCTGCAGGTTGGTGTTAATCTCGGGTGCAGACGGTCAGAGCACAGCGTGCACCATGGCTAAATAGGGTGGCCGTGGCATGGCCGGGATGACCCTCATCTCGCTGCCCTGCTGATGGAGCCAGCAGATCCTGCTTGCATGCACAGATGGCACTTCAGCTGATGGGTTCTAATTGCAAAGCCTTTGCAGAGCTCCTGGCCGAGCAGCGCCTCTAAAGCCGTGCACACGCGAAAGGGAAGAAGAGGCCTGGAACCGTTGCTGTATGGGATTTAAAACAGGTTTATGGTTGATAGAAAAAATAAAAATTAGCTGCTTTTCCCCACCAGCAGTTCTACGTATCCATTGGGATGTGGTAAAAGTGCCATACTCGGGCTGCTTCTCTCAGCCTTTCTTCTTCCCTGCTGTTCCTCAACACGGTGTTTTTGTTTCTTTTCTATCAGTATTGCAAGTTGAGATTTGTGCAGGAAGAAACTTCCAGTGTCCATTGCTGATAAAATGCTGATTGAGTCAGTGCTGGCCACGCTTTCCAAAAAAACTAATTTAGATGTTCAAAGAAACAAAAGTTGTTGTTTTATTTTTTTTTCCTGAGGCGCTCTCTTAAAGTTTTGTTCATGCAAAGTCATATTGATAGTGCTAACTACTTTAAATACTTCATTTCCATTTTCAGTCTGTAGCTGCTGCGTTCTTTGCTTCTTTGTAAAGCACTGGCAAGTAGCCTCTCTCTTTTTTTTTTTGCCTTGGCAGATGATGAAAGCCTATTTTCTGCTGAAACTTGAGCCTGATAAAACAATTGGACTTCTGAAAACGAAAGAATAATTTTCAAGTGTTTTGCACTCTCCTACTGCTTAATCAGATCACTCAACATATTGCCACTCACACCAGTAATATGCCATTGGATGTTGCAGGCAAATGAACCAAATCACAGAATCCCAGCGTGGTGGGGGTTAGAAAGACCCTCTAAAGATTGTCCATTCCAACCCCCCTGCTAAAGCAGGATCACCCACAGCAGCCTGCCTGGGATAACAATGGCCAGGGAGGGGTTGGAATCTCTGCAGAGAAGGAGGCTCCACAACCTCTCTGGACAGCCTGTTCTTCACTATGAAGGTGGTGAGACACTGGAGCAGGCTGCCCAGAGAAGTTGTGGACACCTCATCCCTGGAAGTGCTTAAGACAAGGCTGGACCAAGCTGTGCCAGGTGAGGTTCAGGCTGGATGTTAGGAAATATTTCTTCATTGAAAGGGTTCTCAACCAGTGGAATGGTCTGCCCTGGGCAGTGCTGGGGTTCCCATCCCTGGGCATATTTAAGCAGCCTGTGGACCTGGCACGTAGGGACATGGTTTAGTGTTGACCCTTCAGTGCTGGGTCAAAGGCTTGACTGCATGAGCTTGAAGGTCTCTTTCAACTGGATGCATTTGGTGATTCTAATAAACTTTAATCTTTATTTAATGCACCTGTTTAATGCCTATTTAAAGCACACTGCCTCTAGGCAAAGCCTCCTAAAGAGTTTTGAAGTATCTTCTGAGATTTCAGTGAGAGCTTTTCATGAGCATCACCAGCCCCTCTCTATCAAGCTTCCTTTATGTATCACTGTCACTTTTTATTGTGTGGGACTCCCTGAACAAATACAAAACCCCATCTGCAGCCCTCATTCTTTATCAAACTGGCAGAAAAGGACAGGTGGAATTGGGCTCTATGGAATATCTGCAGTACAGGAGACCACATCAGTAAGCCTCACACTCTCCATCAGGCCCTCAGGAGATATCTAGGCACAGTAACTGCCAAAGGGGGAAAATAAAGTAGCTATGTAGACCTCAGAAGGAGGTCCAGTGAAACAGCACAGCTGGTATGACCTAGATCAAGCATCAGGAGTTTGCTGATTGTGTATAGAAGCTGATGAGCACAGAGACTAACCTCACATTTGCTAGCCCAAATGTTGGCTTCAACATTAAGTCAGAGCCATCTGGAGATGAGCGAGCATCCTGGGCTGGATCAGCAATAGTGTGGCCAGCAGGACCAGAGGAGTGATCATGCCCCTGTACTGGGCACTGGTGAGGCCACACCTTGAGTACTGGGTTCAGTTTTGGGTCTCTTACACCAAGAAGGTCATCAAGGGGCTGAATCAGGTTGAGAGAAGGGCAGTGAAGCTAGTGAAGGATCTGGCTGCTGAGGAGCTGCTGAGGGACCTCAGGGTGTTTAGTCAGGAGAAGACTGAGCCAGGACCTCATTGCTCTTGGTCTCTTCTCCCTAGTATCAGGTAATAGAAGAGGAAATGGCCTGGAATTGTGCCAGGAGAGGTTTAGGTTGGACATTAGGAACAATTTCTTTGCTGGAAATGTGGGCATGCATTAAAACAGTCTGCCCAGGCAGGTGGTGGAGTCTCCATCCCTGGAGGCGTTCAAGAATCACATGGACATGGTACCTGGGGACATGATTTAATGGCGATAGTGGTGTTAAGGTGATGGTTGGACTGGATGACCTTAGGGATCTCTTCTATCCAGAACAATTCTATGATTCCATGATTTCCAGGAATAGGGATTCAACCACCTCCCTGGGCAGGCTTTGAGAACCTTTTCATTGAAGAACTTTCTTCTGCTGTCTAACCTAAACCTCCCCTGGTGCAACTTCAGACCATTTCCTGTACTATTAAGTAAAGGCCAGTGGTGATAATTCCTGACCTGTTAAATTTGGAAATGGACTACAAATAAGGTTATAATTAGGAACCTGTGATGTATAAAATTCTGAGCAGAGTAGAGAAATGTCTTTTGGTATCTCCAGAGAGAATGTGAAGCAGTTCACTATGGTCCTGATTTCTTGAATGGCTCCTTCAGAGAGAAGATTTGTTTGTTTTGATGGGTGGTTCCACAGTTTCAGTGTCACTGGCAAAAGCTTGGTTAGTTTATCATTTTTAAATTGAAAGGCAGCCGTATGGTGGAGGGAAAGGGATTAGCTTCCTGTCAGCTTCCTCCCTGGAAAAAGTCATGTGTGCACACTGAAAATATCTCCAGGCTGGGTGAAGTATGTTTGAAAATACCTTTGGGCTTGAGTCATATTTTGCTGGGCAGAGAAAGAGAGGCTGCCTTTCAGTGCGAGGTGTTTATGGAAAGCATTCTGAGGAATCTAAGGGGCTTTGTTCTCCTTCACTTTCAAAAGCACATGCTGCCCAGGCTAGAGGAGTTCTGCCAGCGTTACCCTTGGTCTCCCCTGGCAGTGTGGGCTGCTGGAGAGCAGTCTCTGAAATCACCCTGTGCTTTCGGCTGCAGAAGGGGCTGCTGTGCTGTGCGTGTGCTGCAAGGCTCACAGTGAGGCACCGCATTCGGGAGAGACAGTGAGAGGGCTTCATTTCTCTAATAGACTCATTGAATGGTAGGGGTTGGAAGGGACCTCCAGACATCATCTTCCTTCTCTGGAGACTTTCAAAACTTGTCTGGAAGGATTCCTGTGTGTACCCTAGGTGATCCTGCTTTGGCAGGGGGGTTGGACTCGATCTCTGGAGGTCTCTTCCAGCCTCTAATGATTCCTGATTCTGTGATCCGGTCCAACCCCCCTGCTAAAACAGGGTCACCCACAGTAGCTTGCCCAGGATCACAATGTCCAGAGGGGGTTTGGAGTATCTCCAGAGGAGACTCCACAACCTCTCTGGGCAGTAGCTTGGCCAGGATCACAATGACCAGGGGGCTTTGGAATCTCTCCAGAGAATGAGACTCCAAAACCTCTCTGCACAGCCTGCTTCAGGCCTCCAGCACCCTCATGCTGAAGAAGTTTCTCCTCATGTTGAGCTGAAACCTCTTGGGTTCTAATTTGTGCCCACTGCCCTTTGTCCTATCACAGGACATCACTCAAAAGAGACTGGCACCTCCTTCTTGACCTGTGAATGAAAGTAAGAAACACAGAGGGTGATGGGAACGTGGGATTTGACTCCTTTAGGGTTTGGATGTACCTGTTCCTAAAAGAAAAAGTAGGGGCAACGCTGCAAATGCTGATCTGCATGCATGTGTGGAGTGTCTTTTGAGTGCTTAAATAGTAACATTGGGTTTTCTGTCAGTGCTGTGTGTGCATAGGATGAGGCAGACAGCAAATATTGATGTGAAACATGAAAAATGCTGGAAGAGTACATACCCCCCTGCTAGAATGTGAGAATGTGATGTAAACCAAAGACAAATTAGTGTCAGTCATCAGTACCTCAGGATAAACCTTGGCTGGGACTTGGCTTCAGATTATCTCCTATTTATTACAGCCCTTTCAATAGAAAGCTGGGGCTTTTTTTCTTTCATTTCTTCCTTACCAATAACAGCATTCACAAGAGGAGCTACCTGGGAAATAAAATTCCCAGGAAACTCTTCTTGTGTTTTCTCTACCTGAAAATCTCCTCCTTTTGTTAGCCAGAAACACCATCCCTTGAGATGCTTTTCTGCAAAGCATGCCTAAAGTATCCCAGGGGAGCTATCTTCACTAGCAGAGGAATAAATGAGATTTCTTCTACAGGTTCTTTTCCCCCACCTTCAGTTTCTAGAAAAAAAGTAGCTCACAAGATCCATTTTGTCCCAAGTCTCCAATGAGTAATGTGAAATTAAAGCTTTTAATTCCACCCTGTAGTGTGAGTATTGCTTGTCTTTGCCAAAATGAGGAAGGACACCATAAGCATCCTCCAGTTTGAAGGAGAACAACTTCAATATGAGCACTCTTCTAAGAAATAGGCAGGATCACCTCCTCCGTGGGTATAGGCTGGGACAATTGGGAGTGTTCAGCCTGGAGAAGAGAAGGCTTCAGAAAGAGCTTGGAGCAGCCTTCCAGTGCCTAAAGGTGGCTACAGGAGAGCTGAGGAGGGACTTTTCACAAGGGCAATGGCTTTGAGCTGGAAGAAGGGAGATTGAGATTGGACATAAGGAAGAAATTCTTTCCAGTGAGGGTGGGGATACACTAGAACAGGTTGCCCAGGAAGGCTGCGGATGCCCCCTCCCTGGAGATTTTCAAGGCCAGGTTGGGTAAGGCCTTGAACAAGCTGGGCTAGTGGGAGGTGTCTCTGCCTGTGGCAGAGGGGTTGGAACTGGATGATCTTTAAGGTCCCTTCCAACCCAATCCAGTCTGGGATTCTGTGAAACAGGTTTTAGTTTATTTTACACAGCAGTCACTGAGTGACCTACTCTGGATGTTTCTAGTAATTACTGTATAAAGCTGAATAATGCTTGAAACCTCCATTCTTCTGCTCAGCTTACGCTCTGAAGATGACCTCTGCAACAGAAACTGCTTAGCTTGGTGATAGTTGTCGTGGAAGCCACATTACTCTGTAGCAGCAGCAGCAGAATGTGTGGGTGTCTGTGTACAGTGGTGCTGTCTGTTGCTGAGGCTTTGGGTTTACACTCACTTGAGGATTTTCCTGTCTTTTCCTTCTGCCTAGTGTTGAGGGTGAAGCTCCAAGCAGCGAAACTGGCACATCCTTGGACAGCCCATCTGCTTACCACCAAGGACCTATAACACACAGCTCTGCTCTGAGCCCAGACCACTACGACCATTCTGCCTACGGGCTGTATTCTGTCTCCCCTGGACAGCAGAGATCCCGGCGGCCCAAACTGCAGCACTCCACATCCATACTGCGAAAACAAGCAGAAGAAGAAGCTATCAAAAGGTCAAGATCACTCTCAGAGAGCTATGAACTCTCTTCAGACCTACAAGATAAGCAGGTATTTGAGCTTTCTTACCTCTTTTATGACAGTGGCAACATGTTTGTAAGTTGGGCAAAAGTATTTTCTGGAATCACTTCAGCTGTGATGCTGCAAGTAGCTTTTTTTGCTCCTGTTTTTCTGAAGTTTTCCCCTTTTTTGTTTTTTTTGTCCTGTATTGTGTCATCTCTGTGTCCTTTCCCATAGAATGATGTAAAAGGTATGTTAATAGTGCTAAAAGTAACACCAGTTCTACTAGGAATTGGGACTTAACGCAGCTGATATTTTCTCTTATCTCTGGGGAGAATTCAGGGCCTTTAACTGGTTTTACTCAACTCCCTATGGGGAAGCTATGCAGGTGTTCAAAGCCTTTGACTCTAAGAAGACTTCTATAAGATGGTCAGCCTCAGCCTCAGCCGTGGCTTTTAGGTTTTATTTTGAAGGGAGTCACCCAGGGATGGGGACCCCAGCACTGCCCTGGGCAGACCATTCCACTGGTTGAGAACCCTTTCAATGAGGACATATTTCCTAACATCTAGCCTGAACCTCACCTGGCACAGCTTGGTCCAGCCTTGTCTTAAGCACTTCCAGGGATGAGGTGTCCACAACTTCTCTGGGCAGCCTGCTCCAGTGTCTCACCACCTTCACAGTGAAGAAGTGCTTCCTGATGTCCAGCCTAAATCTACCCTGCTGTAATTTAAAACAACTGCCACTTGTCCCATCATAACCAGCCCTTTTAAGCCATCCCTCTACAATCACGTGCACTTATTAAAACTCTGCTCTCCCAGTAAGATCTTGGAGGCCTGTCTCTGCTTTGCTACTGAGCCTGGGTGAAACAATAATAGAATCATAGAATGGCTTAGTTTGGAAGGGACCTCAGAACTCATCTACTCCAACCCCTGTGCCATGGGCAGGAATGCCTCCCATAGACTTGGTTGCCCAAGGCCTCATTCAACCTGGCCTTGAACACCCCCAGGAAGGGAGCATCTACAACCTCTCTGGGAACTCTGTTCCAGAGCCTCACCACCTTGTTCTGAAGAACTTCTTCTTTGCTCTCCCTCAGCATAAAACCATTCCCTCTTGTTCTGTCGCTAGACACCCTTATGAAGGGTCCCTCTCCAGCCTTCCTGTAGGCCCCTTTCAGGTGCTAGAAGGCAGCAGAGTTTTCGTGGCGAGTATTAGGTTGTCTCAGCGCAGCTGTTAGCGTGGAGCTTTTAGCTGTTCCTTTCAGGGAGAGCAGTGTCTAAAAGCTGAGGCAGGAGCTGTTGTTGTCCCCCGCCCGCAGTGACGCAGTCTGTTGCCGTCCCTTCGGCAGGTGGAGATGCTAGAACGGAAGTATGGAGGCCGTCTCATAACGCGCCATGCTGCCCGCACCATCCAGACGGCCTTCCGCCAGTACCAGATGAACAAGAACTTTGAGCGGCTGCGCAGTTCCATGTCGGAGAACCGCATGTCGAGGCGCATCGTGCTCTCCAATATGAGAATGCAGTTTTCCTTTGAAGGGCCTGAGAAAGTCCACAGCTCCTACTTCGAAGGGAAGCAAGTGTCCGTGACGAACGATGGGTCCAAGCTGGGATCCATGGTGGCGTCGGAGTGCGGTGACCTCGAGGAGGCGGCTCCCATGAAGTCTCCAGCGGCGTCTACCGACTTTGCCGACGCTATCACGGAGCTGGAGGATGCCTTCTCCAGGCAGGTGAAGTCCCTGGCGGAGTCCATTGATGATGCCCTCAACTGCCGCAGCCTGCATTCGGATGAGGTCCAGACTCCAGAGCAAGTGAGGAGTCGTGAAATGGAAAGGGATACTTGTGCCCAACCCAAGGCGCCCATTCACGGTGTGGATCACAGGAAGCTCGATGAGATGACAGCTTCCTACAGCGATGTCACCTTGTATATTGACGAGGAAGAGTTGTCCCCACCCCTCCCGCTCTCCCAGTCGGTAGACAGACCGTCCAGCACAGAGTCTGACCTGAGGCTCCGCTCCATGAACTCTTCTCAGGAGTACTGGTCCATGACTCACAAAGACGATAAGCTAGACACTGACACGAGCTGCAGAAGCACTCCCTCGCTGGAATGTCAGGACCAGAGGATGAGAATGGATCACCTGCCACTGCTAACTATAGAGCCACCCAGCGACAGCTCAGTGGACTTGAGTGACCGCTCGGAGAGGGGGTCACTAAAGAGGCAGAATGCCTATGACCGAGGGATCGCTAGTCAACAAGGAAGCCCAAAACACATCCCACACAGCATTCCTGCCAAGATGATATCCCGAGAGGAGCAGGAGGCAAGGCACAGGCCCAGGCCTATCGAGAGTCACTTAGCTATCAATGGCACAGCAAACAGGCAGAGCAAGTCCGAGTCTGACTATTCTGATGGCGACAACGACAGCATCAACAGCACTTCCAACTCCAACGACACAATAAACTGCAGCTCAGAATCTTCTTCCAGAGACAGCCTCAGGGAGCAAACCTTGAGCAAGCAAACCTACCACAAAGAGACTCGCAACAGCTGGGACTCCCCTGCCTTCAGTAACGATGTCATCAGGAAGCGCCATTATAGGATCGGCCTCAATCTCTTCAACAAGTAAGTGCAGCCTTTCCTCCTTTGCCCCCTGGCCTTGGCAGGGCCCTACCCCTGAGCCAGGAGTGCTGTTCTTGTCAGGTAAGGACAACTAGCTTCTGGTACTGACTGCTGGTCGATAAAATACACTGCTTGCCATGACTGCTCACCTTAGAGTGTTTGCAAGGTGACATCTGCAGAGTTAAACAGCTTCAGGGAAAAAGAGGAAAATGTAATTATGTGTATACAGAGTCATGGAAGCATCTGGGTTGGAAAAGAGCCTTAAGATCATTGAGTCTAACCATTCTGTAGCTCTGACAAATCTGGGGGTAACTCGTGGCCCTCAGCACCACATCTACATGGCTTTGAAACACCTCCGGGGATGATGGCCCCACCACTCTCCTGGGAAGCCTGTTCCAGTGGCTGAGAGTCCTTTCAGGATAGAAATTCCTTCTAATATCTAACCCAAACCTTCCCTAGCGCAACTTGAACCCATTTCCTCTCATCCTGTCACTTGGTACTAGGGAGAAGAAACCAACCCCCACCTGGCTCCAACCTCACTTCAGGGAGTTGTAGAAAGCAATGAGGTTTCCCCTCAGCCTCCTTTTCTCTAGACTAAACACCTCAAGTTCCCTCAGCTGCTCTTCACCAGCCCTGTTCTCCAGACCCTTTACCAGCTTTGTTGCCCTTCTCTGGACCTGCTTTGTCTCTCAGTGTCCTTGGAGTGAGGTGGCAAGGAGTGCAAGTGGTGGTAAACCAGAAGAAGATGTATGGAATTCCTTTCTTGTTGGGAAATAATGGTGGTGTAATCCCCATCCATTTGTGGTGCAAATTTCTTCCTGCCCTAATCAGGGAGGTATTGTAGAAGTTGTCACACGGGAATTAGAACCAGCAAACGGTGCAAGATGAGTTTCCTGTTCACCGTGGGCAGGGCCTGCAATTGATTCAGCAGATTGCATCAAAACCTTGATACTAAAATCCGACGCACCAAATATTTTTGTGCTTACAGAAACATTTATTCTGTATCATAAATTGTGTATTTCTCCTTCCGAGTGATGATTTCCCCATATATGGAGTTGTTTCACTTTCTGTAAAGCAACTTCCTCAGGTTTCTTTGGTTTATGGCAACACTAGACTGGGTAGAAAGAGAAATCTGTTTGATTTAGAAGATTTGCAAGCATGAAGGTGCTGGGAGGGGCAGCGGGGAGGAAGGTGCTGGCTGGCATTTGAAAGACTTGGCGTTGGCTTGGGCTTTTGCACAATAATCAAGCCTCGAGCAGTCAATGATCAGTGAACTTCAGGCTTGATTGTGCAGTCTTTGTAATCAATTGCAGAGACGGGTGAGGAAAAAGGTGAAGGGAAGAAGTGCTCCAGCAGCACACAGTAAAGAGTAGGAGCACTGGAAGTTGTCATGTTTCTAGTGACATGCTGAAAGTGAAAAAGAAGTATCAGGAAGAGAGAGGAACAGGGGCTGTTGCTCAAAAGACTTCTAAGGGGTCTTGCTGCATGGACTGGAATGGAGATCAACCCTTTGTATGCACTGGCTGCCTGTAAGATGCCTCCTACCTCACCTTAGCAGTGAGCTGTAGAAGAAGAGAGCACTGCACAGAACCCCAGGCAGCACTTCTCTGTGTGATCTTATGCTCTGTGTAATTGTTTCCATCCCCCCCACCACATTTTCTCTCCAGTATTGATACAGAACTGAAGATTCTCATTACCTTCTGCTGCATCACTCTGATTCTGTTGATAGCTCTGACTGTCCCCAATTACCCCATGTTTGATCATGGCTCTACAAGTTCCCAGAGTGTGACATTTTCATTAGTAGCCTTATTTTCCCCTCTGTGCAGCCTCAGCTGTTGGACCATCATCAGATGGGATGGTGAATGAATCTGTAACATCTTTGGAAAAGAGAGCTGGGAAAGTTCCAAAGCTTTCTCCTTTAAAGAGTTCAGGAGCAGACTCTTGGGAGCGTACCAGGTGGGATGGCAAATTGAATGCAATTTGTGAGGTTAAGTGAAAGGGTAGAGCTTGTGTTGAGCTGCTCTCCAGGCTTTACGATGATGATTTCTTTTAGGTGAGGAGAGCTGTGCTGTACAGGTCTGTTAGTTTCAAATCACTTTTGACCATTATGCTCCTTGTTCTCAGCACATGAAGCATGTCTCTTCTGACTGCAGGGGGATTGGACAAGATGACCTTTGAGTGTCCCTTCCAACCCGGTGCATTCTATGGTTTTATGATTCTATCTTGTGTGTCCAAATATTTATTAACAGGAAAGCCAGGTCCTGGATGTTGTAAAGGAGGATTGCCCAGCCTAGTTAGACATGAGCTAGGAAGGGGATCTGCAGATCAAGACTTCTGCAGATCAGTCCCATCTTTGCAGTTTCTCTCTCATGATGTGGCAAAAATGCAACTGCTTAGCATCTCCTATGAGCAAGGGTCTGCCTGTGCATACAGTTCTGGGTTACAAACTGCTTCTGCTTTCCGTCGTGTGACCAGATTGTCCTGCTTTCAGCCAGAGCAGAACTGATTCTGTTCAGGGCTAAGACTTCCCAGCTTCGTCTCTCCACTTTCTACAGTTCAGGGCAGGTTTGCACAGCCAGGGGCTGCTTCTAGCAGGGAGAAGCTGATGGAGGAGAGCTCCTAGCAAAGGGCTGGGCTGCGGAAAGGCTCTGCCTTGGACTTGCTCCTTTGCAGGAGGGTACTGCCACATCTTGTGCCCTACCTTGGGTGCAGGTCAGAGATGGCACCTGCAGGGAGGAGTGGTGAGGACAGGTGACCCTCTACTGCCCAACGAAGGATTGCAGCCCATGGATGGCATTTTCAGGAGAAAGCTGAAGGTTCACCAAGGTCGATGTCCCAGGAGGACTCCATCTTTTCTGCCTTCCATCCCAATCCATGTATTCCTGAGTCCAGCTCTTGAAACCAGTTCCCATCTGCTGCCAGGTCCAGTCTGGGACTTGTCCAGTGCCTGTCCCCAGCACAAGTGATGCCAATGATGCCATCATTGCCATGAGGAGTTGGGTTCCATATTGGTTTGTGTCTCTCTGTCTCTTTTGCATGGATTTGTTCTTCTTTCCATCCCAGGAGGTTTAGTTTCTTTCCCACCCCCATCAGTCTCTCCCCCTTCTTCTCTTCCTCTTCTTTTTGAGAAGGCAGAGGGGCAGAGAGCTTCTGGCACTCATTTGATGTGTAGCCCAGCCCTGACACAGATGTGCATTCACCATGGGATGGGATACATTTTGAAGTCCATTCTCCATTGTTGAAGTCAATGCAGCAGGATCATTTTAGCTGTCTTTTGTCCACATGATCTTCCATGGCACGTTAAAAGGTCACAAAGTGAGGGAGCAGCACAAGTGCTGGCAGGGAGCTCCTGAGAGGATGTGTGCTCCACCCATGCGGAAGGACTGCACGGAGCTGAGAGATGTGGCTTTCAGGTCAGCTATTGCACCAAGCCAAGGGGTTTTCCACATGTCTGCATCTTCCAGAGGGATCTTTGGTACAAGAGGTTCATGTTTATTTCATTACACCTTCAAAACGTTCCTTGTAAATTAAGATCCCAGCCCTTAATGAACAATTGATATGTGACATTTCTTTCTGGTATGTGAAATGCAGAGGATTTAAGACCTTAAAGAGGATCATGAATTGCAGTAAATGCTTTTGCTTTGGTCACTAGGGAGTATTGAATAGAAAGTCAGGATCCTCACAACTGAGGTTTCAGCAGATGCTTTATTGCTTTCCTGTTACAGTGATTTCCAGAGGCCCAAAAGCAGTTTCTGACCAGAGGCCCTTTCCTAGAATAGCTGGTTCAGGGTGGAGGCAAAGCGGAGCGTAACTGGTGGGCACTTGATCACTGTTATTTGTGAAATAGGAGCAGCACAAAGGTCCTTGGAGGATGGAGAACATAAGACAGTAGAGAAAAAACTATGGGTAGTAAAAGCCTATTGTCAGGGGTCAGGGCTGGGCTGGCCACTAGATGAGTGCCAGAGGCTGTCCATGAACCCCTCTGCCTTCCCAAAGGGAAAATGGGAGAGACACTAAAGGGGCTGGGAAAGAAAGTAATGCAGCTGGGATGGGAAGAACAGCAATCCATGGAAAAGAGACAAAGAGACACAAGCCAATATGGAACCCAACCCCTGATGGCACCATTGTCATCGCTGATGCTGGGAGCAGGCACTGGGCAAGTCCCAGACAGGACTCAGCAGCAGATGGAAACCAGATTCAGAAGCTGGATTCTGGAAGTGGATTCAGGAACACACAGATCAGGATCAAAGACAGAAGGACAGAAGGGGCAGAGTCCTCCTGGGACATCAGCCAGTGAAGAAAAGGCTTAACCTTGGTAATCCTTACCTTTTTCCTGGAGGTGCCATCCATGGGATGCAATCCCTTGTTGGGCAGTTGAGCATTACTTGTCCTGTCTGTTCCTTCTGCGGGTGTTACCTCTGACTTCCTGTATCCCAATGTGGGGCACAAGATTTAGCAGTGCTCTTGGCAGGAATTCTTCCCATTAGCTTCTGCCTGCTAGAAGCAGCCTCTGGCTGGGCAAACCTGCCCTGAACTGCAGAAAGTACAGAGACTGAGCTGGGAAGTCACAGCCACAAACAGAATCAGTTCTATCCTCGCTCAAAGCAGGACAAAGATTTTTCTAGGGGTTTTATCGCTTGATCAGTTTGTTTAAAACTCTACCCTGGTGCTAAGTTTGGAATCTTTGTGCCATTTGAAGCAGCACACTTTTTAAAAGATGTTGAAAACCTCACCCAAACCAAACGATTTGTGCCCAAGGAATTGCAGCAAAGTAGCAGCTTCTGCACATCCTCCTGGCTGTGAATGGCAGTAGTGATTCCGCCCTGCCAGTAGCTGTCAGATGGTGTGGTACCATTCATTGGCTTCCCAAAGGAAGGAGTGCAGGTGCATGCCCAGAGAGCAGGGCTCCCAGGGAGGCTTGGTGAGGCCAGCTGTGTTGAATCAGGGCTTTTCTTCAGCGGAGTTTGAAAGGGATGTTGTGTGGGAGAAATTACACTAGAAACCATTCCTCCCTCAGAGGCAGAAGGAAAACACTACCTAGAAAGGTTTATTTTGCAGGCTCCAAAGCCCTGCCAATGCAAATCCAGCCTTTGAGACTGGTTTGCTTATAAACAAGGCTTCAAGAGCCCTTTTGACTGCTGCTTGAAAAGAGAGGGTGGGGGGGGGGAAATAATAAACAGAGAAGTTGAAAAAGCCCCAAGTGAAAAAGGGCTCTGATTTTATTCTCCTGTTTGTTTGGACTGCAGGCTGGAAATACCAGGTTTGCCAGTTGCTGCAGGCCAAGCTGGTAGGATTTTCAGGTTCCATTCTGCTAGCAGCGCACTGATGGTTGGAACAGATTAAACCAGCCCCGAGGGCTGAAGCTGGGTAGGTGGAGGAAATGCATCCTGCCCTGGGGCCAGCCTTGCGCTTGGTGGCAGCAGGCTGGAGGCCTCTGCAGCAGGAGGAAGTAGCTTGTCAGATTCCCTTCTCTTGTGTCACTCTGAAGGTGGCAGCAGCGGTGGCTCCTTGCCAGGTATGTGTGGCTACCAGGTATGCGTGGTGATAAGGCTGCCCTCAATCCCAGTCTCCTCAAACCAGTGACGCACCTAACTGGGCCGTGTCCAGCGGAGTACAGTGCGGTGATTATTCAGCACTCTCTTGGCCAAGGGCTGCAGACATTTTCTGTAGTCATGAAGGGTTTTCAGCCAAACTTGGATAACGTTAGAACACTTTGAATGTTTGATGTGACTGTGCCTACTGTCATAGAATCACACAATCATTAGGGTTGAGTGGAACTGTAACCTAACTACCACTGAGCTATATCCTGAAGAGCCAGGGAGGGTGACTGTACCAGCTCCAGGCCAGCCTGCTCCAATGCCTGACCACTCTTGCAGCAAAGGAATTCTTCCTCATGTCCAACCTAAACCTCCCCAGCACAATTTCAGGTCATTTCTTCTCATCCTGTTGTTAGTTAACTTGGGAGAAAAGACCAACACTGGCCTCACTTCAACCTCCTTTCGGGTAGCTGTAGAGAGCAATGAGGTCTCCCTGCAGCCTCCTCTGCTCCAGACTAAACAACCCCAGCTCCTCCAGCTGTTCTTCGTATGATGCCCTCCAAACCCCTCACCAGCCCTGTTGCTCTTCTCTGGACACCCTCCAGGACCTCAGTGTCTTCCTTCTACTGTGGTGCCCGGAACAGAACCCAGTACTCAGGCTGTGTGCTTCTCAGACTCATTTGTAAATCAAACAGGGTCTAGAGTCCTGTTTGGGGTATCACATGTTGGGAGACACTGCTAGAGGTCTTTGGCAGTATTCCTCTGGTGCTGGGACTTCTTGCCATGGGAGTCAGTTGTGCTGGGGCCAATTTGTGGTGCTGCTACTCGTGGCCATTTCCACCGTGCCACTCTTTCTTCTTATGTTGTGACATGGTTTTGTTGAGGGCTCCTTTCATGTACTGTGTGTGGTTGAAGGCTTTATGGCCTTGAGGTACATCTTGGATGTAAATGAGCATCAACCACTGTACGTTGCTGAAGCAGAGGCTAGGCTATACATATCTGTATAATAAGTTTTCCCAGATGTCTTTTACACCCCCACCCCCCTCTTTTTTTTTTTTTTTTTTAATTTCTGGAAAGGGTAGTGACAGATGGAAAAGCCTTCCCCATGTGTTCTCAGTCCATGCAGCACACTGTTTTGGAGGGTTTTCTGTAGCTTCCTTTCTACCAGGGTATTATTGAGGTTTCCCACTGTTCCCAAGTGCTCTCAAGGTTTTTATGGACAGGGATAAGGCAGGAGTATCTGTCTGCATTATGCAGTGATGCACCATCTTTTAACCTCTAAGCATTGAGCCCTCACAGCCTTCATTTAATTCATGGTGGAGATGATCTTATCCAGAATTTGAAAAGTACTCTTGATAAGAATTGGATGCCAGTTCCAGGAGCAGACTTTCTGACACATTGATTATTGCTGCCTCCCGGCCTGGCTCAATGGATTCTATTCTTGGCTTAGGAAAATGCTGTTGGAGGGCACCCACCTGTGTTTAACTCTCTGCAAATACAAAACTGCAAATTAGACTTGTGGTTGGAAAGCTGAGACACACAGTACTACTGCTGGTGAGAAGGCAAATGTCTCATCCTCCATGGAAGCAGCTTTAACTCTTCCACAAAGCAGATGTTTGCCATCATTTACATGGAGGGAGAGACCGAAGGTAGTTCGGATTCCTAAGTACTGTTACTTTCAGAAAGCATTGCAAGATTCCTCTTTGGAATCCTTAACGGTTGCCAGATGTGATTAATCTGGTTTTTAAGAGGGATTTCTCAGGCATTCATTAGTTTAAATGTTGTAATAAGTGTGTTAATCTGCTGTTCCTCCATTTACACCCATCACATGCCTCCTGAATTCCCTTTAAGATGCTGACCATACTCTCTGTTTTGCTTTTAGTCAGGCAGTCTGAAATCTGGTGTGAGAACCTGTAGTTTTAGGCTGTCCCCCTTAGGGTTTTAGGTTGAAAATTTTTTTGAAACACTCGTAATTATTTTAGACTTTAAAAGTGCAGATTGAGGGAAAGGGTGTAAGTCAGACAAAGCTGATTCAATTTATCTTTGAACTAATTCTTTGGTCAGATGATTACAGAATCACAGAATATAGGGGTTGGAAGGGACCTCTGGAAGATGGGAGTCCAACCCTCCAGCCAGAGCAGGATCACCTAGGGTAGGTCACGCAGGAACATCTCTAGACAAGCCTTGGAAGTCTCCAGAGATGGAGACTCTACCACCTCTCTGGGCAGCCTGTTCCAGTGCTCTGTTCCCCTCAAAGTAAAGAAGCTCCCTCGTGGAAGCCTTCAAGGAGACCTTAGAGCAAACTTCCAGTACCTGAAAAGGTCCTTCAAGAAAGCTGGGAAGGGACTTTTGACAAGTTCTTGTAGTGAATAGGACAAGGGGGGTTGGATTGAAGATTGACAAGGAGAGATTTAGACTGCAGATTATGAAGAAATTCTTTCCAGTGAGGGTGAGGAGACACTGGAACAGATTGCCCAGGGTGGTCGTGACTGCCCCCTCCCTGGAGATGTTCAAGTCCAGGTTGGATGAGGCCTTGAGCAAGCTGGGCTAGTGGGAGATGTCCCTGCCTGTGGCAATGGGGTTGGAACTGGACAATCTTTAAGGTCCTTTCCAACCCAAAGCTTTCTATGAATCTGTGTTTAGATGGAACTTGCTACGTTCAAGTCTCTGCCCCTTACACTCTCTAATGTCTCTCATACCTGATCTGTAAGGTCTTTGCCAGTCCTGTATTTTGGGGAACAATTCAACAGCAAGAGGGAAGGGGAGACAAGAGCCTTGTGCTGTGTTCTACCAGAGCCCTCTGCCATCCTCATGTATATTCTGAGAGGGACTTGACTGGCGTTCCAACATCTGGAGTGCAGATTATTCAGCCACAGACAGTTCCAGCCAGAATGCAAATCAAAGCTCTCCATGTAGCTTGTCCTTTAACATGCTGAGGAGTTAGTAAGAGGGGAGGAATGTTCTTAGTGTGACTCTCATTATTTCTGAAAACATTTAGCCCTAAGTGAGAACACCCAAAGGAAAAACTAAAAAGCTCTGTGTGTTGTGCTTTGTGCTGTGGGTGTTTTATCTTCCCTCCTTCAGGAGCCATTCTCCCTTCTCTTCCTCCAGAGTGGGCACTTTGATGAGCAGACGTTGTGTCCTGCCCAGCAAGCCAGCTGAGCTCCCTGCACTCAAGCAGCAGCTTTCAGACATGGGCAGAAGGATTCTCTTTGCTGCCCTGAAAAAGCAGCATAAACTTGAGCAAATGTTGACAGCAGATCCAGCTTTTGGAAGGCTGTGCCAGGACCAGCAGGAACTGTGTGAACTGGAGCCCTGAAGGAGCCATTACCTCACCCTGGGCCGCCAGCCCTGCCTGCCCTCACCCATGCTGGGCACAGTCCTCCTCCCGCTGCTACGTGCCAGGAATGGGAAACTGCTGTGCTGGAGCAGTGCCAGGAGCTTGCTCAGGGAGGGAACAGCTGCTTGGTAGAGAATGGCCCCAAGAATGGAGGAAGTGGATGGAGTGAGCAGCTCCCATACCAGCCTAGGGTGTGATTTGGATGCCAGAATTTAAATTTCCCTTGCCCCCAGATCTCAAATTAAAACATTTTGAGGGAGAAAAATGTGGCCAGCTTCCAGCATACTGAGGATAGTTAGGAGAGGGAGTTGGGAAGCCTGCAAAGCAACCCTTGTGAGAAGAATTAAGGGAGAAAGAAGGAGGAACTGACTCTTTCCTCTGAAAGTTCTCATCTACCTACTGAACTGGGGGTTGGTGGCTCTATAAATCATGGAATCATTGAAGGATCTGTGTTGTAAGGGACCTCCAAAGGTCATCTAAGTCCAGCCCCCTCTACAGTCAGCAGGAGCATCCTTAACTAGATCAGGTTGCCCAGAGGCTTGTGGAGCCTAACCTTGAATATCTCCAGGGAGATACATCCCTTGACAACCTATCCAGTGTTCCAGCACCCTCATGGTACACAGCCTATGCCTAACATCCAATCTAAATCTGCTCTGTGCTAGTTTGAAGCCATTTCCCCTCGTCCTGTCACTGCAGTCCCTCTGCAGCTTTCTTGTAGCCTCTTTCAGGTACGGAAAGGCTGCTCTTAGGTTTCCCTGAAGCCTTTCTCCAGGCTGAACACCTCCAGCTCCCTCAGCCTGTCTTTGTAGCAGAGGTGCTTCAACCCCTGATCATTTTCGTGGCCCTCCTCTGGACCTGCTCTATCAGATCCATGTCCTTCCTGTGTTAAGGGCTCCAGAGTACTCCAGCTGAGGTCTCACCAGAGCAAAGTGGCAGAATCACCTCTCTATATCTGCTGGCCACTCTTCTTTTGATGCAACCCAGAATGTGCTTGGCCTTGTGTGCTGCAAGCTCCCACTGTCTGCTCATGTCCAGCTTTTTGTGCATCAGCACCCCCAAGTCTTTATCCTTTCTATTTCTAGAAATAGAGGCTGCTTTCTATTTCTAAATTAAATATCCAGAGATCTTTAAGGAGTGGTTTTGTGCTGCCAATCTAAAAGGCATCCCCTTTAATGGGATTCTCCGTGTTTTGTAGGATCACAGAATCATTTAGGCTGGAAAAGATCTCAAGATCATCCAGTTCAACCGTTCTTTAACTCTGCCAAGGCTGAGGCTAAACCACGGCCCTCAGCACCACAGCTCTGCTTGTCTGAAACACCTCCAGGGATGGGGATTCAGCCACCTCCCTCAGCAGCCTGTGCCAGTCTTTGAGAACCCTTTCAGCGAAGAAGCTTCTTCTTATGTCCAAACTAAACTTGCCTTGGTGCAACCTGAGGCTGTCTCCTCTTGTCCTGTCGCTTGTTACTAGGGTGAAGAGACCTATCCTGACTTGGCTCCAGCCTCCTTTCAAGGGGTTGTAGAGAGCAATGAGGTCTCGTCTCCACCGCCTCTTCTCCAGACTAAGCAACCCTTGTTCCCTCAACTGCTCCTCACCACACCTCAGTTCTCCATACCCTTCATCACCCTTATTGCCCCCTCTGGACCTGAGAAATAATTTTGCAGTCAGCAGAGGTGCAGAAGTTGAAGTCAGGAGTGCTTTTGTCCTCTGTAAATGGGATGGGGAAAGAGAATCTAAGGTAGGGACACTAGAAGACATTAAGACAGGGACTTTTCCTCAGCTTCAAGGGTATAGTCATCTTAATACCTCATTCCTGAGTGCAATTGCATAAGCAGGAAAGCAGTGCTCAGCCCTGGCAAGCAGTTCTGGGACAGCCAGCAGGTTTTTCAACTCATCTCTCAGTGCAGTGTATTTTGCTCTGCTGGCAGCTCCAAACCCTTTTCCCTGCCCTTTTAGAAATGCAGAAATGCAGCAGGGTCAGAGGAGGTGAGAACATCCTCAGAGTGTTTTGGTCCATTGATTTAACTGAAATATTTTCTTCTTTCTTGCAAGGCTGGAAGGAGCAGCAGGAGGGGAGGGTAAAAGCAGGCTGTCCAATGCCAAGAGAGGGAATAATGAGAAGCTCCAAAATCTGCTCTAGCATGATGACTCAGGGTTGTTTTCACTAGCAAGGACATGTCCAGCCACTGCTTGGGGTGTGCCTCAGGATTCTCCTCCCTCTGCTTTTCTGCTTTGTTCCTCAAGGTCGGTGCTTTGCTCACAGAAAAATCCTATTCCTGAATAAAACTTTAAACTCTTTTTTTTTCCCCTCCTGTTTTGCAACATCCCAAACTTCCTACTCAGGGCCTTGGGCTGCCTTTTGGGCACTATTTGTGGGTCTACAGTCAGCTCTGATTTAGGCTTCATTGCTTTCAGGCAAACCTAAACTTTCAGGAGCAGTAATAAATGTTTAGTGCTTGATATCCTAACACTTTGCTAGGAAATGATGACATAAAGGAACCAATTGATCAGCCCCAAAGCCATGGCAGAGCTGTAGTTTCATGAAAGCAGATATCTGCAGAGTTTCCTCTCTTTATGTTTCTGCCCCACTAAACAGAGCTGGGCACTGAGCTCACTTCCTGGTCAATTCTGTTGTTAGTCACATGAGTATAAACTCACTTTCACTGCATGGAGGTTACTCCAGGCAACTGGAGGTAATTGCATGTAAGCTGTGACCTTCATATCTCTGCTTATAGGCTTTCTGGTTTGGTCTTGAATGAACCTGAGATGGCAAACATACCAGAAGGAGGAGAAGTCATCCCTGATCTGGAGGAAAATGTAGGGCTCCTGCCAGTAACATGCAGAACTATCTCCTTGTTTCCACCAGGCACAGAGAAGCTGTGAGAAATGTGCTGTTTCTTGGCTTCCTTACCCAACCCAGAGGCTCTTTCTTGTAATTCCTAGAAGATCCAACTTGCACTCAGTTCTTCTTCATTAAACAGTTGTGTGACTTGAGAGAGACCCAACTCAGGCTTCCCACTCAGGTTCTGTAGTTTTTCCTAGAATCATAGAATTGTTTGAGTTGGAAAACCCCTCCCAAGATCATCGAGACCAACCATCAACCCAGCACCACCATGGCCACTAAACCATGTTCCCAAGTGCCATGGCCAGATGGGATGGAACACCTCCAGGGATGGGGACTCCACCACCTCCCTGGGCAGCCTGGTCCAATGCCTGACCACTCTTGCAGCAAAGAACTTTTTCCTAATATCCAGCCTAAACCTCCCCGGCACAGCTTTTTCTTCCTTTCATTCCCCTTATTGCAAGACTGAGGCAGCTCTGACAGGTTGGTTTGGCGCTAGTTTTGGTACTATTTTAGGGATATTGGGGTTTCTTTTCCCCCCCTTCTTTCCCAGAAGGTTTAAAATAGATATTATGATTCTTTTGGTTTCATTGTGGCAGCAGTAGGATGTTCAACAAAGGTGATGGGTGAAGTGCAACCATAAAAACAACATCTAACTGTCTGCCAGGCTAAGGAGAATGTTCCACTAGCTTGTTATTGCCAACTTGGCTGTTGGAAAATATTTAACTTCCTACATAATTCAAAGAAAAGTCTTAGGTTTGTTCTACTCAACAAGCAAGCCCTGGATTGAAATGTTCAACTAATGCTTACTTTTATGACAATTGTAAATGTCTTCCATTTACTGTAAAAAATGTCCTAAGGGAGGAGGAACTGGGGGTGCTGGGTAAGGAGAAGCTCAACATGAGCTGGCACTGAGCACTGCCAGCCCAGAGCCAGCCTGTCCTGGGCTGATACCCAGCACTGTGGGCAGCAGGGGCAGGGAGGGGATTCTGCCCCTTTGCTGTGCTCTGCTGAGACCTCCTCTGCAGTGCTGGGGCCAGCTCTGGAGTCCTCAGCACAGCACATAGAGACCTGTTGGAGCAGGGCCAGAGGAGGCCTCAACAGTGCTGGGAGGGCTGCAGAGCCCTCTGCTGTAAGGACAGGCTGAGAGAGTTGGAGTTGTTCAGCCTGGAGAAGAGAAGGCTTTCGGGGAACCTTAGAACAGCTATCCAGTGTTTGATGGGAGCCTACAGGAGAGCTGGAGAGGGACTATGTGCACACTTCTGGAGCGACAGCACAAGGGGTGATGGCTTCAAACTGGAAGAAACTGGACTGAGATCAGATATGAGGAAGAAGTTCTTCCCCATGAGGGTGTGAAGGCACTGGAACAGGTTGCCCAGAGAAGTTGCAGAGGTTTCCCTGCCCTTCTTTGACTGGATGATCCCCAGAGGTCCCTTCCAACCCGCCCCCAACCATGCTGGGATTCTGTGATTATGCAGCTTCCACGATTGTTATTCATAGACCTCTCCTCTCCTGCTTTTATTGTTATTTGCAATTAAGAAGTCATTCTCCTGATCACAAAAGAATGTTAGTTGTAAGTACAAACTGGTCTACACTCAGTTCTGAGTAGGTTAAAATGTGCTCTCAGATGTCCTACTGTGTTAAATCCATGAGCAATTCTCAGTCCACTCCAATCAGACGTTTTAGGAAAATTAAGGTTTGTGAAAAAAGAGTTAATCCAATTTAAACCAGCTGGGTTTGCCTGCAGTAGAACCCATCGGTGCTTGTGCTGCCCTCCCATCAACCCTCTGCAACACCTGCTGTGTTTTTTTCCTTTTAGTGGGAAGGACTGAATGAGTTTGCAGTAGTTTGCTCATAGTCATCATCACAACCTGTGTGTAAAAGGATCACAGGATGTTAGGGGTTGGAAAGGACCTCTGGAGATCTTCCAGTCCAACCCCTCTGCCAGAGCAGGACTAGAGAATCTAGTGCAGGTCACACAAGAACACATCCAGACAGGGCTGAGAAGTCTTCAGAGAAGGAGACACCACAATCTCTAAGGGCAGCCTGTTCCAGTGCTCTTTGACCCTTCCAGTAAAGAAGTTCTTCCTCCTGTTGAGATGGAGCTCGCTGTGCTGCAGTTTCCATCCATTGCCCCTTGTCCTAACTCAGGGCACAAGTGAGCAGAGGCTGTCCCTGTCTCTTTCTTCCTGTGACTCCCAGCCCTCAGACATTTATAGGCATTGATCAGATCCTTTGAGGGTCCCTTCCAACCCCATGCAATCTGGGAACTATTCCTGGTTGGGTTGGATGTTGTGAATTTAAATTCAAGAAGATGAAGAACTATGAAATACATCTCAAAAGCAAGTAGTGCAGCAGTGAGATTAGGCACAAGAAAAAGGGTACTTGAGGAGTGGGAAGGAGATGAATATGACAAGGTTTTATTTAGAAGATGTAATCTCATTTCAGATTACAGAGCCACAAAGCCCAAGGCAGGAAATGGAGATGTGAGAGCTCCCTTTTGAATCATTTCTATGGATTCCTCTCATCTCTCTAACTCTTCCCAGGGTATTGAGTTTATAACAGCATAATGTACAAGAGCAGGAGAAGTGAATGGTGATGTATTTGGTAATGTTGCTTGCAATTAAAAACCCCCAGGAAGGGTGATGGCTGTGTGATCAGCTGTGTTTAAAAATAGCAGGGTCACCTTGTCCTCTGAAATGGATTTTGCTTGCCTTAAAGGAGACATCTTTCAGGTCATCCCATGTGCTGCAAGCCGTTCACTCCTACAGGTGGATGTTTTGTTGTAACTCCTTACAGAATTAAAAAGCTGGTGAAATTACAGGTTGTGCAAAGAGTCCTTTCTTGAAGAGAAATGGTGGATGTCTGTGGCATCCCAGTGCTGGCAGACACAGTGAGCAGTGTGTGCTATCAGAGGGGGATTTTGGCAACACAGAATCATTTCAGTTGGAAAATCCCTGCAAGATCATCCAGTCCAACCATTCTCTAGCTCTGCCAAGGCTCGGGCTAAACCATGGCCATCAGCAGCACAGCTCTGCCTCTTTGAAACACCTCCAGGGATGGGGATTCAGCCACCTCCCTGGGCAGCACCACATCTTCATGACTTTGAAATTCCTCCAGGGATGATGATGATTCAACCACCTCCTTGGGCAGCCTGTTCCAGTACTTCTCAGGCCCAATGGGAGAAAAGATGGCCTGAGATGGTATCTCTGTCTTCAGCAACTTTACTTCAACTGGATGTAGCCCTGAGCAACTTAATGTCAGCCGTGCTCAAAGCAGGGAACTGGACTATGGATACCTCCAGAAGTCCCTTCTGACACAAATGATCTTGTGATCCCAAAGCACTCTGATCTTGGGAAGGAGAAAAGGGCTGCAAAATAGTGCTGTAGAACAGTCTCAAACACTGCAGCAATGTCAGTGCTGCCCTGGGGGGTGACACACACAAATTCCTCATGTCAGGAGCAGGTTTGGTTTACCCATGAGTTTAATTTGTGAAGCTTGTGTGTCCAGGCTGTTGCAGTTTGACATCACTGTAATATCCCTGTTCAAGTTCTAATTATGCTCCTGATTGTGTGACTGACCTGGCTATGGGAATCCTCTTGGTCTTTAGTAAAGATGTGATCAAGAAAAATTAATCATTTTGCATTTTCATCTCTCCTCAGAAAACCTGAGAAAGGAGTCCAGTACCTAATTGAGCGAGGCTTTGTGCCGGACACTCCAGTTGGTGTTGCCCACTTCCTGCTGCAAAGGAAAGGTCTCAGCAGGCAGATGATTGGAGAATTCCTGGGGAATCGGCAGAAACAGTTCAACCGGGACGTGCTGGAGTGAGTATGGAGTGTGGGGAGGGGCTCTTCAAGTAAGGCCTTCTGTCAAGCAGGTGGTAGTCACAGCCTCTGCAAGTCTGTGTCAGGCCTTCCATCAAGCAGGAGGTAGTCACAGCCTCTGCATGCCTGTGTAAGGGCTTCTTCCATCAAGCAGGAGGTAGTCACAGCCTCTGCATGTTTGTGCTGATCTGTAAGGGTTAAGAAAGAACACATGCAGATGAGCAAATATTTCTTCCTTTGCTTTCCAAGCGAGTTACTGTTTTTATTATTGATCCAGGATTTATATTCCCCACAGCCATGTACTCTAAATTTACGTTATCACTTTATTGGTGTGAGACTATGTTATTGCCAAGACTTTTTTTTTTTTCCTTCTTCAGGCTCCCTAGTAATTTACTGAATGAAACAAAACAATATGATTAGATGCAACATAAGGCTTCATCAACACCAGAACATGGAAACAATTTCTGCAGCCAAATTGCTCAGCTGTTAGACAAACAGGGACTGCAGCCTGCACAGGCTTGTGCTGACAAGGTCTGTAAAAGCTGCTCTTTTCCAAAAGATTAGATAAACAAAAACTGTTTTAAGGACCAAAGAAATCCAAAGCAGCGAATTAGACTTCTGTCAGCTGGTTCAGAAAGGTCTGAACCTTATATACGGAGAAGGCCAGAGGAGAACTTGATTTATTTTAAGAGGGTGTTAATTTAACAGACTGTCAAGGTCAGGGCTGAGCTGGCCACCAGATGAGTGCCAGAGGCTCTCCATGAACCCCTCTGCCTTTCCAAAGGGAAGAAAGGAGGGGGGCTGATGGAGTGGGGTAGAAACTAAGCCAGCTGAGAAGGAAAGAAGACCAATCAAATGAAGCTGAGACACAAACTGATACGGAACCCAACTCCTGATTGCAATGATTGTCACTGCTGATGCTGGGGGCAGGCACTGGGCAACTCCCAGACTGGACTCAGCAACAGATGGGAATCAAATTCAGGAGCTGGATTCTGGAACTGGCTTCAGGAACACACAGATCAGCATCAAAGCAGAAGGGGCAGAGTCCTCGTGGGACAACAGCCAGAGAAAAAGAGGCTTGACCCTGGTGATCTTCAGCTTTCTCCTGAAGATGCCATCCATGAGCTGCAATCCCCTGTTGGGCAGTTGAGGATCACTTGTCTTGTCTGCTTCTCCTTGCAGGTGCCACCTCTGACTTCCTGCACCCCAAGGCAGGCCACAAGATGTGGCCCTTGGTGTGCAGAGGAGTAAGACAAAGGTGGAGCCTTTCTGCAGCCCAGCCCTTGGCAGCAGCTCTGCCCATCAGCTTCTCCCTGCTAGAAGCAGCTCCTGGCTGTGCAAACCTGCCTTGAACTGCAGAAAGTGGAGAGACCAAGCTGGGAGGTCACAGCCCTGAACAGAATCAGTTCTGCTCTGGCTCAAAGCAGGACTCACACATATTCTCATGGGGCTGTTCTTTTTATCTGCTGTGCTGACCTCTAAACATGAACGCATATTAGTCCAAATTTTGTTCAAGGTATTGTCCAAAAGATGAGTTAGATATTGAACAAAACTGCTGAGAACAAAAGCAGAACTCCTGCATCTTGCCCTCTTCCAGCTTCAATCTGTTTCCTCTTGCCCTGTCACTACAAGCCTTTGTCAAAAGTCTCTCCCCAGCTCTCCCATAGCCCCCTTCAGGTTTTGGAAGGCTGCTCTAAGGTCTCACTGGAGTCTGCTCTTCTCTAGGCTGAGTCACCCCAGCTCTCTCAGCCCTCATAGGGGACATAGGAACTAGAAACATTCTGTACACTGGTTAGAAATACTTACAGAAAGTGCTGGTTGCAGTTAGGAACATTGACCACAGTAGAGTGTCTGCTGGTGGTTTGAGACCCCTCCTTAGTATGTTGTTGGCCAATGTGTTACTGGAGGGCCTTAAATACTCTGATGATGACTTCAGTTTGCCTCCAGCTTGCCTGCACATGCATTTTACACCTTTGAAGGGGAGAAGAGCTTGGGAAGGTGTTACAGAACCTGCACTAGGTGGGACATGTGTGAAGGGTATTGCAGAACCAATAATAGCTCTGGAGGTGTGGTTTGGAAAGGGTGTGGGAAATGCCAAGCTGGTTTGTTTCCTTCCTTGCACCTCTGCATAAAAGGGAAAATATTCAAGGCCAAGAAAGTGCTGTTAGCTGCAGCATTACCAGAGGAAAAGTGTAAGCTGCTGTAATTTATCACTGTATAGCTATATAGTTAAGAAAAGGCTTTTAAAGCTGGGCTCTGCCTGCTTTCTGGGGTTTCAGCACTGCAGTGCTGTTACTTGCAGTGATTCATGTCTGTTTATTTCAAAACCAAAAGCTAAGCTTAAAGAAAGGAAATTTGTAAGCTTATAGTTTTCAAGAGTAGTCCTTAAAGTATTAGAATGGCAGAGTTCAGAGTTGTTGGTTATGTTATACTGTCTCCTTTACATATTTTGTCAGCACTTTGCTGTGAGAACAGGCTGAGGGAGCTGTGATTGTTCAGCCTGGAGAACAGAAGTCTCTGGGGGGACCTTAGAGCTGCCTTGCAATAGCTGAAGGGATCCTACAGGAAGCCTGCAGAGGGACTTTTCATGAGGGTGCCTAGAGAGAGGACAAGGGGAGATGGTTTGAAGCTGAAGGAAAGCAGGGTTAAACTAGATTTTAGGAAGAAGATCAGTCCAAGGGTGCTTCAGTACAAGAGCTTGTGGATGCCTCCTTCCTGGAGGTGTTCAAGGCCAGATTGGATGAGGCGTTGAGCAACCAAGCCTCCCATGGCAGGGAGGTTGGAGTAGATGTCATCTGAGGTCCCTTCCAACCTGAGCCATTCCATGAAGAGAGGGATTCTTTGTGCATAAATGTTACCTAAAAGGCATGGCACACAGTGGGCAGGTGAGCATTACAGTAAGAAAGTATCCAAATATTCCTTCATGTGTAAGAACATTCCTAGCCACAGAGCAGATGGTCGTGCTTGCTGTTGGAGGTTTGATATTTGAGCAGCATAAACCCTTGCTTACCATTATAGGTGTTGTAATAATTCATTGGCCTGGAAGCACAAAGCCAGTAATTATTGGTGGCCATGGGGTGCCATTTGTACTTGTTGTCCCAGCAGCTCTTCTGTTAAAGGAAAGTGTAGTCACTGTGACTGATGTGTCATGAACAGCTCTTCCCTCACAGCTCACCTACAGCTACTGCAGATGCTGCTGCATGGTGCAGCAAACCACGAATCTCTGTGAGAGATAGAAAATGGAAAAGGTGCTTTTGGGCTCAGAATCTTACCTTTGGTACCATGTTGTCAGAAATGAAAAGACACGATGGCAATCTGTTTTTCTCCTAGCTGTGTCGTGGATGAGATGGACTTCTCAACAATGGAACTGGATGAAGCACTCAGGAAATTTCAGGCTCATATCCGTGTTCAAGGAGAAGCCCAGAAAGTAGAACGGCTGATCGAAGCTTTTAGGTAGGATGTTGAAACACATGATTCACTCACCAGAAAACCTGCTGTGGTCTAATGGTCAAACTGGAGAACTGGAGGCTGAGGAGATCAAAGTTACTGCCCTGCTTATTTGCAGTGTCCTTATGAGGTACCTACCAATACAGCATGTCCTGCTTGGAGGCTTTGCTAAGCAGGAAATAGGAAGCTTTTACTTGCTGGTACTGTTTGTGTCTGAAACTGGAATCAACAGAGCAAGGCTGATCAACTAAGAGTGCTTTCTGGTATCAGTTGAGTGCAATCAACTAAGAGTCTGGTATCAGCTGCTGCTCAGGGAGTTTTGACTGTCTTGAACAACTTGCATATGATAGTTTCTAGGAGTGGAATTAATAACACAGTTTGCATTTTAGAGAATAATGTTCTCAAACTTCCATTAAGCCTTTGAACCATACTGGAATAAAGAGCACTAACTTATTAATGCTCTTCTAATTAATGCCAACACATACCTGACCCAGTGTGAATCATTATGTGGCAGTGAGCTAAGATTTCATGCTGTATTCTTACCTGCTCTCAACAGGCATTGCTTACTGAAGATGAGATACTGAAGTTGTTGTAGCTGAGAATCTATACTAGGAAATTAAGTTAGAGTAGAACATGAAAAACCTTCCACATTGTAGGACTGGAGAATGAAGTGTATGTGTGGAAGGCAAATAATCTGTTGCTCAGCTTCTGGAATGGAGCAACAGTTGGTTTCTTTGAAGGAATTTGGACAGGAATTCACAGCCCTGACAGCTTCTCCTCTTTGCTTTTTTTAACAGCCAACGATACTGTATCTGCAACCCAGGTGTGGTGAGACAGTTTAGGAACCCTGACACCATCTTCATCCTAGCCTTTGCCATCATACTGTTAAACACAGACATGTACAGCCCTAATGTGAAGCCAGAGCGCAAAATGAAGCTGGAAGACTTTGTCAAGAACCTAAGAGGTGAGCAAATGCTAATCAGAAAGATAGGGACAGCTTCTCCCTGGTACTACCAGTGGAGGGACACTGAAAATCTGCTAGGAAAAAAGCAGATGTAGGGCACTGGATTCTAATTTCACCTGACACTTACAGCTCCCCTGATTTTTACAGGCTTCAGTTATTTACGGGTAGTTATTTTATATTTAGAGCTGCATTTCGGTATCTGAAGGGCACCTACAGGAAAGGCTGAGGAGGGACTGTTTAGCAGGACCTGTAGTGATAGAACAAGGGGTTTGAAACTGGAGCAAGGGAGATCTAGGTTGGACATCAGGAGAAAGTTGTGTACAATGAAGGTGCTGAAACACTGGAACAGGTTGCCCAGGGATGTGGTGGAGGCTGCATTCCTGGAGACAAGCAAGATCAAGGTTGATGTGGCCCTGGGCCCATCCCCATCCCATTTTTTTCACTTTAAGATAGTTTGTGCACATCCAGAAAGTCTGCTTTTCCTCTAGCTCCATTGCTGTGTGCTTGTGCAAAGGGCAGGAACTTTGCCTGCTCAGTCAGTGCAGTGCTCTCCTCCTCCCCCTACACACAACCCAGTGTACAGTCTCTCTTCTGCTGCCAACAGTGGATGGAACAGCATGGTAAGAGAACAGCCCCACTCCACCAGCCAGTGAAGATGTTCTGTGTAACAGTCATCTTCTCAGCGATACCCAAAAGTGGTCTGAAAGGCAGAAAAACAGACCCAAGTTGCTTAATATACAGAAATGCAGTGGTGCCTCTCAGAGCTGTGGCAGTTTGTGTGCGTGACTGCATGTTCAGTACATCTAAAAATAAAATACTTGTGGTGTCCTGGAATTTCAGGTCAGGAGAACTTGGGGGTGCTAGGTGAGGAGAAGCTGAGCATGAGCTGGCACCGTGCGCTGCTGTCCTGGGCTGATCCCCAGCAGCTTGGGCAGGGAGGGGATTCTGCCCCTCTGCTGCACTCTGCTGAGACCCTCCCTGCAGTGCTGGGGCCAGCTCTGGGGCCCTGAACACGAGGAGGACAAGAAGCTGTTAGAGCAGAAAGGTGATCAGGGGACTGAAACTCCTCTGGGAGGAGAGAGAATTGGGGTTGTTCAGCCTGGAGAAAGGAAGGCTCTGAGGAGATCTTAGAGCAGCCTTCCAGGATTTGAAGGGGGAACACAGGAGGGCTGGAGAGGGACTTTTTTACAGAGGTTTGGAGTGACAGCACGAGGAGTGATGGCTTCGAACTGGAAGAAGCTGTATTGAGATTAGACATTAGGAAGAGATTCTTCCCTGTGATGAAGGTGGTAAGGCACTGGGACAGGTTGCCCAGAGAAGTTGTGGGAGCTCCAAGGCTGAAAATGTTGAAAGCAAATTGAGTTGAGGCCTTGAGCAAGCTGGTCTAGTAGGAGGTGTCCCTGCCCATGGCAGGGGGGTTGGAACTAGAGGATTTTTAAGGTCCCTTCCGACCCAAACCATCTGTGACACTGTGACCTTGAAAATGAAAACACAGTTTGGTGATTTGATTGCTTTTGGCTCATAAAAGGTAAGGATGAGCAGTGATGGTAAGCAGGTGGTTTAGTTTAGAAAAATGTAAGTTAATGGTGAGATTTTAGTTTTGATGCCCCCAAAGATTGAAGAAGGCCTGATACTCATCTCTGTAGTTAGATTAGTTGCTTTAAATACATTCTCTCTCTCTGAACTCCAGCCCAAATGCTAGCAATTTCTTCCTATTGTAGGCTTTTTTTTTTTCCCTAGCAGGCTACCTTGCCTCTGGCTTTAAATGACTGCAGAGGGTAATCTGTGGCAGAGTTGCTGGTGTGGAACAGAACAGAGGCTCTTTTGCTTCCAGTTGCAAAGAAACTGTATTTGATTGCAGAAATTCTTAGAGCGAGCACTTGTTCCACTGACGAAATACTGTGTTTGGGCTGCTGAATGGGAGATAAAAGTTTATTGCTTTAAGCCTGCTTAAAAAAACAGACATGCTTCTCCCTGCCCTCTGGACACTGAGCTTTAAGGCACTTTTTGAAACTGTGCTCCTTCCACTGCTATTAGAAATTCAGGATCAAGCATTCCAGACAGTGTGGCTTTTGTTAGAATAGTGACATGCCAGTGATAATCACACGGGGCTAGGTAATGCTGGCTGGGCTGTCCTGGTGATTTGTCTCTACACAGTAAATTGGTTTGGAAACCCTGGAGGAAGTATTGGTTAAATTAATTTTACTGGCTGTTCATAGGCTTCTGGTGTGAAGAAAAAAAAAATAGAGATTTTGTGAGCAGAGTAATATTGAGATGGAGCAAAATGGAATGATGGCTCTGGTTCCTCCCAGTGGTATGCTCCCAGGAGAAAGGCATACAGAGATTTTAATGTCTAAAGGATTATTTAAGTCATTTCAGCTTTGATGGCAAACAGAGGAAACTGACATAAAAAAATAGATGGGAAACGAGTTGGGTTTTTTTAGTATTCAGAATAAGCTATTTTTGCATCTTAGTTTGAGATCAGAGACTGAAAACAAAATGCCCAAACCTGTGCAATTTCCATCACTGCTTTGGCATACTGCAGGCAGCAAACTTCTGACCAAAAATCAGTGCCTCACTAATGAGCAACACAACTTAGGCTGCCTTGGTAAGGTAGGCACAAGGACAGGACAGGAGAGAAACAGTACAAAGAGGTACTTCAGCAGTCCTGGGCAATGCTGGCTGCCCAGCTTTCTGCCCTCTCCCTGCTGAGAAATCATAGTATTGGATCACTCAGAGGCAGCTGATGCCCGACTGTGGCTGGCAGGTAGAGGGAGGGGATTATGCCCTCTGCTGTGCTCTGCTGAGAGCCCAGCTGGGGCCAGCTCTGGAGTCCTCAGCACAGCAGAGGCATGGAGCTGTTGGAACAGGGCCAGAGAAGGCCACAGCAGTGATGAGAAGGCTGGAAGCCCTCTGCTGGGAGACCAGGCTGAGAGAGTTGGGGTTGTTCAGCCTGCAGAAGAGAAGGCTCTGGGGAAACCTTAGAGCAGCCTTCCAGTCTTTGATGGGAGCCTATGGGAGAGCCGCAGCAGGACTTTTCACGAAGGCATAGAGTGATAGGACAAGAGGTTATGGCTTCAAACTGGAAGAAACTAGTTTTAGATTAGACATTAAGAGCAAATTCTTCCCTGTGAGTGTGCTGAGGTGCTGGAACTGGCTGCTAGGAGAAGTTGCAGAGGTTCCAAGCTTGGAAGTATTCCAAGGCTGGATGGGTCCTGGAGCAAGGTGATCTAGTGTGAGCTGTCCCTGCCCGTGGCAGAGGGTTGGAACTGGATGATGTTTAAGGTGCCTTCCAACCCAAAGCAGTCTGATTCAATGCTAATGGGAAGTGTTTCCTTCTGCAGGCGTGGACGATGGGGAGGACATCCCACGGGAAATGCTGATTGGGATTTACGAGCGCATCCGCAAACGCGAGCTGAAGACCAACGAGGATCACGTGTCCCAGGTCCAGAAGGTTGAGAAACTCATAGTAGGGAAGAAACCGGTGAGTCCCCTTTGCCCTGCCTGCCAGGGCAGAGCATGCAGAGAGGCATTGCTTAGTGGAAGCATACACTGGTGAGAAAGGCAAGAGGCAGAGCCTGTGCCAATACTTATTGGTAACAACGTTAGCTTTCGGGCACTTCTCATCTTCGTTTCAAGAGACCTGAAGTGTGTCCTTAAGTGAGGTTGGAGAGAACCCTGTGGCAACACTTTCACTGTCACTGGTGGCTCCAGCACTCACAAGAGTAGCAGAGAACCTCTGTTCACATCAGTGTCTTGCTCAGCTTTGCAGCTAGCTGTGTGAACTGGCATTTCTAAGGGCAGGTGGTGTCCTGTTGTCCCAGAACTTAGCTGGATATCAGGTCCTGGGGATCCTAGTGCTGTATTTGGGCATCCAGAGACACCTCTTTGCTTTATTGTGGGGAAAATCCTGCAATGCTTTGCTCTGTAAATTAACCTTCAAAACATGAGCTGGAGAAGGAAGGCCACAGCCTTTCCCCCTTTGTTTCAGGAGCTGAGTGAACACAGGCACACTTAAGACCAATATCTGACATGCTAACAATTGTCTCAAGAGTGAGGAGGGACAGTAGACACTCATCCTTCCCGAGTCCAAGTCCTAGTGTCATCCACTGAAAATCTTCACAAGTGCAGCCCAAAACAAAGCCAGCTAAACACTTGGCTTCTGTGTCTTTGAAGTCCTACACCAGTTTATCATCCCTGAAGCAGGGACTGATGGGTTGGGGGAAATTTTATTAAAGAGAGCCCAGATCTCAAGGTTCTTCCTGTTTTAAAGAGCTTTGAACTTTAATCTCCTCTCAGACAAGCTTCAGCATGGAGAGGGTGAGTGAAAGAAGAACAACCACCAAAAAAAAAAAAAAAAAAAAAATTCCATTTCTTTCTGCTTCCCAGTAAGGAAATATTGAGGAGATCTCTTGAAGGGAAGCAGAAGCGAAGGCAAAATGTTCTTAATAAACACTTTCACATATTTTTGAGCAGAAGGGAAAGGACTATTCTAAAGATAGTATGTGCCAGTCAATTCTGCTTTCATGTGAAACTTATTTTCCATGCCTGGTGGAGATTTAGGTTTCTGTTTAGACTTCTGTGGGCGGGGGGGGTGCCTATTTTTTAATTCTTTTTTTAATTGACGCACGTGGCAATTCAAATCCTAAAGCTAATCCATGTAAATTAAATGGGATCAAGAAAACAATGCTTTCAGTGGCCTCCTAGGTCCAAGGATTCTTCTGTTAAGAGACTTTTTAAGTGTGTCAGAGAAAACTCAAGAGCCTGGCCAGCAGCCTGTATTGATAGAAATGTTTGTTTTTACTTTGTAGGCATTTAGTCATAGTAAGAGTTGCTCTGATACAGTTACTGTCTTTCTCTGAAGTTTAACCAACTTGTATGTGTCTTTCTACTGTAGATTGGATCTCTGCACCATGGACTTGGCTGTGTATGTATTCCTCTCTTTTTCCTTCAACATTCAGAGGTGGTTTTTTGTTGGTTTTGTTTGTTTGTTTTAAGAAGCAGCTTTTCCTTTAACTGGCAGTACTGCATTTAGTACATCATAGCTTTGTAAAAGATTGGGCAGCTTCTGAGCAAAGTGTTCCTACTGTTAGTCTAAAGTGTAAAGATTTTCTTCAAGATACATTTCCCCAAATGACTTGTTCCCTGCTCAAATTATTGCCAATAGTTTTCTAGGCCTTTCTGTCTTACACTGGTGACAGGTTTCAAATGCCATTATCACTGCAGAAATTAGGCAGCCAGTAAAGAATAAATAACAAAGGCCAATTACAGCCGCACCTCCCTTTTCCACCCACACCCTGGCGTGTTTATTCTTTCTGGTCCATTTCAGTATTGAGTGATGCTCCACTAAGGTATTGTCACTTGATGGAGCAGTTCCCTCCTGAAAGGGAGATGAATGCACAAAGTATTGATTCCAGATTTAAGTTATAGGCCCATTCAATAATAACCCTTAAACTGTTCCTCTACTGCAGCCCTCCATTTACTTCAATTTCACAATGACATTAGTGTTGTTAGTGGGGAACAAAGAAACCACCTCAGAGCAGTGCACTGGTTGCTTCTTACTGGTAACAAGAGCAATGGGATGGAGGCATCCTCAGCAGGTTTGCCAGCAGCACCAGGCTATGTGGCAAGGCTGACCCTCTGGAGGGAAGGGATGGCATCCAGAGAGACGTGGACAGCCTGGAGAGGTGGTCCCATGCCAGCCTCATGAAGTTCAACAAAGCCAAGTGCAAGATCCTGCAGCTGGATTGGGGCAATCAAAAGCACAAATCTAGGCTGGGTGGAGAATGGATGGACAGAGAGCAGTGCTGAGGAGAAGGGAAGGACCTGGGGGTGCTGGGTGAGGAGGAGCTCAACGTGGGCCAGCACTGTGTATTTGCAGCCTGGAACAAACCATGTCCTGGGCTGATCCCCAGCAGTGCAGGCAGCAAGTGGAGAGAGGGGGATTCTGCTCTGCTCTGCTCTGCTCTGCTGAGAGCCCATCTGCAGTGCTGAGGCCAGCTCTGGAGTTCTTAGCACAGGAGAGACAGGGACCTGCTGGAGCGGGGCCAGAGGAGCCCATGAACGTGATCAGAATGCTGAAAGCCCTCTGCTGTGAGACTAGGTGATAGGAGAGGAAATGGCCTGAAATTGTGCCAGGGAAGGTTTAGATTGGAGATTAGGAAAAATTTCTTTGCTGCGAAAGTGGTCAGGGATTGGAACAGACTGCCCAGGGAGGTGGTAGAGTCTCCATCCCTGGAGGTGTTCAGAAACATGTGGATGTGGCCTTTGGGGACATGTCTTAATGACCATGGTGGTGTTGGGTTGATGGTTGGACTTGATGATCTTCCAACCAAAGCAATTCTATGTTTCTATGATTCTACTCCTAAATTCTGTGAAGTTTTTATCATTTCACCAAGTAAAACTCTGTCCCCAGTAACAACTTCATCGATATCCATACTCTGGAGTGCAAACTGGTAGAGACTATTTGCTGTAAGAACCTTGATTGTGTTTGAAATTTATGCAAGCTTGTGGTGCATAATCTTTATTTTGCTCTTGGTCCTTTGATGAGAAAGCCTAATGGGCTTAGAGGTAAAAATATTTCAAGTATTAAAAAGAGTCTGAATTTAAAAGCTGCTGTGTCCTGCCTGACTCTTGCTGTATTAACCATGACCTTCTTCACTATTACCATAGGTCCTCTCCCTACCCCACCGGAGGCTTGTTTGCTACTGCAGGCTGTTTGAAGTTCCAGATCCAAATAAACCTCAGAAGCTTGGATTGCACCAGCGAGAAATATTTTTATTTAATGATCTTCTTGTGGTAGGTGTTTTCAGGTGGCTGGGCTGGCAGTCAGGCACTCAGCAGTGCCTCTCTCCAGCAAATGAGTGGCAATTAAGTGCATGAACACTCCTAAAAATACATCTCAGTTACTTGTTACTCTGTACTCCAACCATCTGGGCATGATTAAGATTTAAGCTTTCTTCATTTTCTTCATTATCTGTCATTTGCTTTGAAAATGAAGCCTTTTTATTGATTGCTGCACTCTGTTGTATGAAAGCACTGCGATGCAGTAGCTTTTCTGATAAAGAACAAAAATCCCCCTCCAGTCTACCCATCTCCCTGATGACAAAGTGAGCCTGAACAAGAAACTCAGGATACTGATAGAAAAGCAAAATTACTTTGCATTCACCTGATGGTCTGTGGACCAGGGGTGTTTATTATTGAAGCAGGAATACTGGTGAGGTCACACCTTGGGTACTGGGGTCAGTTCTTGGGCTCTTCACTACAAGAAGGACATTGAGGGACTGGAGCAGGTCCAGAGAAGGTCAATAAAGCTGGTGAAGAGTCTGGAGAACAGGGCTTCTGAGGAGTGGCAGAGGGAATTGGAGTTGTTCAGTGTGGAGGAGGCTGAGGAGAAACCTCATTGCCCTCTACAGCTCCCTGAAAGCAGGTTGGAGTGAGGTGGAGTATCAGGTGATAGAAGGGGAGTAAAAATCACCTCAAGCTGTGCCAGGGGAGGTTTAGGTTGGAGCTTAGGAACAATTTCTTTGCTGCAAGAGTGGTCAGGCATTGGAACAGCCTGTCCAGGGAGGTGGTGGAGTCACCATCCCTGGAGGTGTTCAAGAAACCTGTGGACATGGCACTTGAGAACATGGTTTAGTGGCCATGGTGATATTGGCTTGATGGTTGGACTCAAATATCTTTGAGATCTTTTCCAACTGAAATAATTCTTTGGTTCTATTATTCTAACCAGCAAAAACAAACCTCTTGGTTATGAAGACAGGCTGCATTTTGGAGAAGCCTAAAGCTACTAAAGAAGTAGTAGTATTTTATTTGTATAGTACCAAAGGAAAGGTTTTCACAGCCTCAGAGTTTCATTGAGACAGGTATGAAATAAATGATAGGGACATCATGGGATATAATGTCCAGGGTGTAAGAGCAAAGTTGATGGAGAGAAAAACTTCCCTCAACCTGCTGGTCACAGTCTTCCATAATGCAGCCCAGGATCCCATTGGCCTTCCTGGCCACAAGGGCACATTGCTGTCCCTTGGAGAACTTGTTGGGATACATTACAGGTTGATCTTTTCTGCTAGGCTGCAGCTAGATGATAGCTTTGTTTGGCATGGAATGTTTTCTCACGTGCTAGTTCTTAAGAACAGGCACATGTGGTAAGAGGGATATTTCCCCTTGTTCATTTGCTGACTTTCAGGTGACCAAGATTTTTCAGAAGAAGAAGAACTCGGTGACCTACAGCTTCCGACAGTCCTTCTCCCTCTATGGAATGCAAGTTCTGCTCTTTGAGAACCAGTGTAAGTCTCTCCTCTCTTCTCAGATGACCATATCACAGAATCACAGAATTGTCAGGGTTGAAAGGGACCTCAAGGATCATCCAGTTCCAACCCCCAACCATGGGCAGGAACGTTTTGCACCAGAACAGGTTGCCCAGAGCCACATCCAACCTGGCCTTAAAAGCATCCAGGGAGGAGGCTTACACCAACTCCCTGGGCAACCTGTTCCAGTGTCTCACCACCCTTATGGTGAAGAACATAAACTCTAAATTTCCCCCCCTCTAGTTTAGATCCATTCCTACCACTACCTAACACCCTAAAAAGTCCCTCCCCAGCCTTCTTGTAGCCCCATTCCAGTACTGGAAGGCCACAGTAAGGTCCCCTTGGAGCCTTCTCTTCTACAGACCAAATGACCCCAACTCTTTCAGCCTGGCCCTATAAGAGAGCAGTTCCCGCCCTCTGATCAACCTCATCACCCTTTTATGGACACATAATTTTAATTTCTAAATAAAATTAATTTATAAATAAATGAAAATAATATATTTCAAGGGGTGGACAAGACTTGGGTTTGCATTTAGGAGTATCTTGGGTTTGAATTTAGGATAACTTGGGTTTGAATTTAGGATAACTCGGGTTTGAATTTAGGAGTAACGTGGGTTTGAATTTAGGAGTAACTTGGGTTTGAATTTAGGAGTAACATGGGTTTGAATTTAGGAATAAGATTGCTCGGAATTTGACTTGACCTTGAAGATGAAAGCAAGATGGTGTCAGGACGAGGAACAGCAAGACTGCTGTTAGGTATTTTGAGTTGCAGCCAGATGTAGCCAAATGTGTGGTTTGTGACCACTTGGAAAGAGTAAAATGGATGTAAAGAATTATAAATGTGTTGTAGCTCTTCTGAGTCAATGGCAGAGTTAGCTGGAGTCGAATGTCTGCTAGTAAACAATAACTATTACAATGATCTGGATAATTCCAAGCACTATTTAATTTCCTTTCCTGATTTCTCTCTTAGCCTCATCTCAAGGTAATCTACGCTCTTTCAATTCTAAATACCAAGCAGAGAGACAAGATTAATGTCTCTATTTTCTGACAGGTTTTGTTTCTGTCAGTTGTAATCTGCGTCAATCCAATATTCTTTGTATCTTTAACACTTGTCAGGCTTAGCCTTAGCAGACAAAACCCCAGCAAAAAGCAAGTGTTGTGCTGATGTCCTGATCTTTAAATGCAGAGCATCAGGGCTAGCAGAGCAGAGCTGTTTGTACACAGGGTGTCAAGAGGATGTATCTGACCCGACTCCATGGCTGGCAAAGCACACCTCCTGACCTTCATCAGAAATTGGATGCAGCCCAGTGTGACATTCACTAGTTTGTCTGCTTTCTTCTCGAGGAAGGCTCTTTAGTTTTCCCTCGTCCTTGAAAATGTGCCCCAGTGCTCCTCTCACTCAAAAAAAAGTGGCTGTTACTGATTCAGAGCACCTGGAGGTTTCAGAAGGAGAGGTTTTGTAGAGTTTGTAGCAGCAGTTTATTGATATGCGCAGACATTCATGCACACACGAGATGTAAAATTCATTCTTGGAGAGGAAAGCCAAATATTTCCATCCTGGGTTCTGCTAAAAATAGAAGGGTAGCTAATCTCTCTGATGTCAAGTTAAATAAATGGTAAAAATAAATAAATCTCATAAGCATGCTAAGTAGAAACACTTGATTCAAGTAAACATAAAAATAGCTATAGTCAAAGTAGGAGCAAAAAGGCTGGATTCCTCCCAGGGAACTGGAGCCATTTTAACTGAGTCACTTTAGTGGACATGGTTGGACTCCTGAGGTGGATTCATTGGGGTGAATCAGAGAGTGGATTGTACTTCTCCAATTGCCTGTTAGGTGGAATGCAGGAAGAAGTCTTCTTCCCCTCCTGTTTGTCCCACTCCCATCCCTGGTTCCTCTGTCCCCAGCAAGCTTTAGGTTATTTTGGCCCAAGCCATCATGCCACCCAGTACATCTCTGTGTAGCAGCTGTCAGGATCAGCTGCCTTCAAGTCAGTGAGATCTAGTGTCTCTGAAGCAGAAGCAACAAGGCTATTGGTTGAGGTTGAACAAGGTGATTGGCACTGATGGCAGAAGACCTGACTTCTAGAAGTCAATCACGCCGAGGGATGGATGTGTTCCAAGAGGGGAAGTGATGTCATATATCTTGAGGAAATAAACAGGCCACATGGGAAGTGTATTTTACTGACAGAATCACTGCCAAAATCGGAAGGGCAAGCAGGTTCCTTCTGAGAGAGTCTATCTGAAACCAGTCACTGTGTGTTTCCTGGTGATCAATAGGATGCAGAGAAATATCTCTGGACATGGAATAATTCTGTTGGTTTAGTATGAGAAAATCTCTTCTTTGGGGCTACCACCTGACTTTGGGGTTACCAAAGATCCTTGTTTGGATTCGTAAACATTTTTCCTCAAGGGTTTCTCTTTGTTGAGATGTTTGCTGCATGTCCAGAGGCAGTGTTCAAACAGTACCTGAGGTGATCCCAAGGTCTCCACACATTACCTCCCTAGCACTTCCCTGCATTGTTCAGAATGCAGCCAAATGGCTACAGCAGCATCTGCAAGCAGCTTGAGGCAGCTTTCATCTTTGAAAGGAGATGTGATTGTTCTGTGTTCAGCAGAACACATTACCTCCCATGCACCTCCCTGCATTGTTCAGAATGCAGCCAAATGGCTACAGCAGCATCTGCAAGCAGCTTGAGGCAGCTTTCATCTTTGAAAGGAGATGTGATTGTTCTGTGTTCAGCAGAACACATTACCTCCCATGCACCTCCCTGCATTGTTCAGAATGCAGCCAAATGGCTACAGCAGCATCTGCAAGCAGCTTGAGGCAGCTTTCATCTTTGAAAGGAGATGTGATTGTTCTGTGTTCAGCAGAAGCAGATCAGCTATGCCAGAACCTCAGCATGAGGGACATCCTCTGGCGATCATCTAGTCCAACTCCCCCCACCCAGCTAAAGCAGGGACACCCACAGCACCTTGCCTAGGATCACAATGTCCAGCTGGGTTTGGAATCTCTCCAGAGAATCACAGAACAGTTTGGGTTGGAAGGGACCTTAAAGATCATCTTGTTCCAACCACTTGCCAAGGGACCCCTCCCACTAGACCACAGTGCTCAAGGTGCCATCCAGCCTGGCTTTCAACACCTCCAGGCTTGGCTCCCTGAGCAACATGTTCCAGTGCCTGACCACCCTCCTGGAGAAGAATTTCTTCCTCATGTCTACCCTAGGTTGAGCCACTTCTAGTTGGAAGCCATTACCCCTTGTCCTGTCACTCTATGCATCTCTAAAAAGCCCCTCTCCATCTTTCCTGTAACCCCCTTCAGATACTGGAAAGCTACTCTAAGGTGTCCCAGAAGACTCCACAACCTCTCCTGGCAGCCTGTTCCAGGGTTCCATCATCCTCAAAGTGAAGATTTTTTTCCCTCTGTTCAGGTAGAACCTCCTGGCTTCTAGTTTGTGCCCACTGCCCTTTGTCCTGTCACTGGGCACCACTGAAAACAGTCTGTCCCCTCCCTCTTGTCCTTCACCTTTTAGATGCTGGTGAACACTGAGATCTCCTCTGTGCAAGATGCTATCAGACCCTGGCAGAAGCCCCAAGTTTTTGCTTCCTCCTTCCCCTTTGTGCTCTCTGAGGCTTGTGACAGTGGCCACCTTTTTTCACTATAGAACAGTCGATGGACTCACCTTGCTTTAGGCTGTGCCTCTGGCTGGGAAGTGAGGATCTCCTTTTACATTTGCACTTGTTTCTCAACATTTTAAATCTCATTGAAACCTTAATGGCAGTGAGGCAAGAGACCACTTTACGTCACCTGCTTCTTGAGGGAGTGAATTTCTAGTACGTGGCAGCACTTGGACTCCAGGTTGAACACTTGAGTAAATATTTGAGAGCTTTATCAAACCAGTGAGGTCAGGCAGTGGAATAGAAGAAGACACGGAGAGTTAGAAGGCATGGTCTGAGGTTTTCTGACAGCCTGTTCTGACAGGTGTGGACTTCAAGCGAAGGCTGGTGCTGCTTTCTGCAGCAGAACACATCAGCACTGTAAGCTTTCTGTCTGGAAATGAACCTTCTCTCTCAACCAGGAGAGATTCTTCACCAGCTGTGCAAATTTGCATTCTCAGGTGTGCAGCTAGAGAAGAGGGAAAGACAGTTTGCTGAGAAATCTGCCTTTTATTGTGAAAACATCCATAATGTGAGCCAAAAGGGGTGTGAACCACCCCAGCCCTTTTACTTGCTCAGGATCTCATTTCCTTGGGACACAACTTCATGGCCGGTGCTAAAAGCTGCACATAGGAGTGTGTCTTCTGCAGAAGTCAAGTTAAAAGTATAAAGTGGTTTCTAGTGCTTCAGGTGTGTTCAAGGAGTCTTTATTCAGTTACACTGTGGATGTAATTGTGATTTAGGTAGGTAGTGATCCATGAAACAAAAAATTTACTTTTTTTAATGGGTTTTTTGTGTTGTTGTTTTGGTTTGGTTTGTTTTTTTTTAACATGAGAAGAAATGGCCTCATGTTGCAGCAGAGGAGGTTTAAAATATAATAGAATCAGCCCAGGTTGGAAGAGACCTCCAAGATCATCCAGTCCAACCTATCACCCAGCCCTATCCAAGCAACTAGACCGTGGCACTAAGTGCTCCATCCAGTCCTTTCTTGAACACCTCATTAGGAGAAAATTCTTCCCTGGAAGGCTTCTCTAACAGTGGAACAGGCTGCTCAGGGAAGTGGTTGAATTCCTGACCCTGGAGGTGTATCAGAGAGGCAGTGCTGTGGTGCTGAGGGCCATGGTTTAGTCCCAGCCTTGGCAGAGTTAGAGAATGGTTGAACTGGATGATCTTACAGGGCTTTTCCAACCAAAACTATTCCATGATTCTAAGATTCCATTGCATTATTGTACCTTAAGGGTAACAGCTACATAAAGATTGTCTCTCGGTATTTAATCAGTGCCTCGATAGTGAAGCAGTTCCAGTGTGTCTCTCAAGGCTTTTCATTCTAATTCTGTGCCTTTAGACTTTGTCCTTTCTATGGCAATATTACTAAAAAGCCTTCAGGTTGTTTGCTTTTCATAGAAGGCAAAAGCAATGGCAGTAAGCAGAGCTTAGATTTTCTTGACTCTTTTCTTCCAGATTATCCCAACGGCATTCGTCTCACCTCAGCTGTGCCAGGAGCAGATATCAAAGTGCTAATAAATTTCAATGCACCAAATCCTCAGGACAGGAAGAAGTTTACAGACGATCTGAGGGAGTCCATTGCAGAGGTTCAAGAGATGGAAAAGCACAGAATAGAGTGTAAGTACAGAGGTACATGGAATGCAGCATTTTCCCAGCTAGTCCCTGGGATGTGGATATGGATCTTGAATGTTGCATGTGGATCAAGCCCAGCAGAACTCTGTAGAAGTTTGAGGCAATAATGTGGAGTTCTTTCCATGGTTTTGATTCCAGAAAGAGGAAAAACTCAGATCTTCAGCCTCTGCTGAGTTCATTGACTGTTATTTACTGCAGTCAAAATATAGACTGGACAGACTGCAAAAAGCAATGGAGATGGATGTGTAATTTGTAGTGTATATTACAGCAAGAATTTCAGGGGTGGTTTACATCGCTCTGAAATGTGACCCTTCAAATAAGTTTCACTGAATTTTCCTTGGGGTCCCTGTTGATTTTCCTGTATTTTCTTACTTGAGTAGCCACAGTGGTTAGAGATGAATGTCTAAACATAGAACTTTCTCTTCTGTATCTCCCAGAGAGGAGTAGCCTTTTGTCCTCTGTGCTGTAATACAAAGCTGTTAGTATTAGAGTGAAGTTCCTCTCTGGCATTTACCAGTGCCAAAATCTAAGAATCCAGCGTGGTGGAGTTGGAAAGTCTGGAGATCATCCAGTCCAACCCAGCCCTGATAAAGCAGAAGCACCCACAGCAGCCAGCCCAGGACCATGATGGCCAGGGGGTTTGGACTTCCTCCAGGAGAGACCACAATCTCTCTGGCAGTCTGCTCCAGGACTCCAGCACCCTCACACCAAGGAATTTTCTCCTCCTCATGTTCAGATGGAACTTCCTGGCTTCCAGTTTGTGCCCATTGGCCCTTATCCTGTCACTGGGCACCACTTAAAAGTCTAACCCCAGCCTCTCGCCCTCCACCTTTTAGCTGTTGCTGAACATTGCTTCGATCCCCTCTGGGGCTGCTCTTCTGCAGGCTCAACAGCCTCAAGGCTCTCAGCCTTTACTCCTCACAGAGATGCTCCAGGCCCCTAAGCATCTTCATAGCCTGAACTGGAGTCCCTCAAGTAATTTCCTGTCTCTTTTGAACCGGGGAGCCCAGAACAGATCGCAGTACTCCAGAGCTGGCCTCACTAGAGAACCTCCTCTGAGCTGCTGGCCACACTCCTCATGCACCCCACAAAACCATTTGCCTTCCTGGCCACAAGGGCACATTGCTGGCTTCTGGGGAACCTGTCCACCAGCACTCCCAGGTCTTTGTGGAGCTGCTTTCCAGCAGGTCACCCCTCACCTGTGGTGGTGCGGGGGAGTTGTTAGTCCCCAGGTGCAGGACCTTGTTGAAGTTTCTGAGGTTCCCCTGTGCCCTAATGTGTGCCCAGCCTTCCCTATTCCTGGCGGTGCCACATGCCCACGCCCAGCAGCGGGGACGCTGCCACCTCCTTGCTTATCGGCAGTGAATGCAAACCGCGGAATTGTTCCCTGTTGCAGCGGAGCTGGAGAAGCAGAAGGGCGTGGTGCGGCCCAGCATGTCTCAGTGCTCCAGCCTGAAGAAAGACTCCGGCAACGGGACGCTGAACAGAGCCTGCCTGGACGACAGCTACGCCAGCGGGGAGGGGCTGAAGCGGAGCGCACTGAGCAGCTCCCTGCGGGACCTGTCGGAAGCAGGTAAGCGCTGCCCTCCCGCCCCTGCTCGCAGCCCTACACGCTCACGCTGGCCCTCCACACCTGGCCAGCCTGCAACCGCAGGCACTTGAACTAGCTCCTCTTTCATAGTCGCTGTTTAATTTCTTGTTTGTGGTTTTTTTTTTTAACCCTTGGTCTATTAAGCCACCACTGTTTGAAAGCATTTAAACCGTTGTAGATTGCTATGTAGACTTCTAAAGGAGAGCGGAGACAGAGGAAAAATTGTAAGTGTTCTAGAAAATAGTGGTCGACTCGTGCTAGGAGGAAACCCACTTAGTTTTCCTTTCTTCTTCTTTTTTTTTTTCTTTTTGGTTTTTCCTTCCCCCTTGCTTGTTCCCCTCCATACACTAGGCTTAGAGAGAAAAGACAAGACACTGGTCTGTGTGTAACGACCGCTTTCTGTGCATTCTGTGCTCAAGTGTACCTGTGTCACCTCACCGATGAATGAAATGGAGTGAAGCCCTGCTAAATTCTGCCTAGAGCTATGTGATCCAGGCACAGCCTGTGCCCGGTGCTCCCTTAGCCTTGCATCACTCAGAGCACAGTTCCCAGCTCTTGCAGAAGAGGTTGTTGTGAAATGCTGGTGCCAGTCTCCCGCAGGAAGGCCACCCAGAGCCCACAAGTTCTGCCTTGAAGATTTAGTCACTGCTTAGTACAGCTGAAGACTCTAGGAGAAGAGCTGGGGTGGGGGTTTTTTTCAGCCATAGCAAGTTTGGGATGTTTTCAGTTTGTGGTTTGCCTCAGTAACATACAGAACCGGCAGACTACCACTGGTAGTAACCTTGTTGTTCAGTGCCAAAGGTTGTATCTGAACGCCGTGCCCACTACTCAGAAAGCACCTTCTGGGGATAGCAGTGACTATAGAGTTACCCTTTTAGTTCTTTTTTTTCAGTTTATAGGCTGTGTTACAACTCTGTTTTGGGCCTCTACTGCCCCCCCACTGCAGTGGGGCTTTCCAGCACAGTCGTAATTCCAACCCTACTTGTAGTAGCTTTGGTAGTGGACACCACTTTAGCTTTGTCCTTTTCTAACTAAAGAAGAGATTTTAGCTATGCTGCAGTAAACCTGTTGTGAACTGAAATGACAGTCTGTGTTTGTGGGTATTTGTCTGTGCATACTGATCTGTAGAGAGTGAGCTCTTTCAATTCTTTTATTCTCTCTTTAGGCTTTCATACTTATCTCCATTTGCTTCATTAAAACGACCTAGGGCCTTGATCCAAAATCGGGCTGAAGCCAAATGTTGGTGCTTGGCTGGCTTTGGTGGATTTTAGATCAAGCCACTAAGTCTTCACCACTATTATCTCTCAGATTTGAGGATACTTCCATCACTCTGTTTGTTGGTTTGTTCTTATTTCATTGGAGTGAGAACTACCATATTGCTGAATATGTGAGTTCAGTGGGTACCTGTACCCACACCTGCGATTTCAGAGTCATTTTTGGGTTTTGCATCCCATGGGACTTCTTCATCCCTGTCTTCCAATCATTGCCATGTGTTTAAATTCATGTTATGGGTTTTATGCACTAAACAAGGATTTGTAATCATGACAGCATTCCACATTTCCACAGGGCATGCCTGGATTTGGCATGCTTGCTCCTGAAAATAACCTTTGTCCATAGCAAAAAAGCAGAAATCACTCACAGACTGCAGGGTTTATCAAGGAGTTTGTTAAACCCAACTAAACTTAATTTTAACTTGGAGTTGAGAATTATGGAGAGTTTCTGTTTGGTCTTGTGCAGTGCAACTGACTGGAGGAATTCCATCCCTGTGGTTCGCTTTGTTATTTGGTGTCATTTTAATCAGATGATCCCTGTCTGTTCTGCCTTTCCTCAGGGAAGAGCTTGCATGCAAGGCTGAAAGTGTTTAAATGTGAGAGAGATGATCCCTAGAAAGCCAAAGGATTCTCCTGCAGTTAGCAAGGTGCTGCATCCCAGTAGTTACTGGGGATTACTACAGAGTGCTGAATACTTATTGCAGAGTACTGAGTTAAGCTGCCTCAACTCTTTTTGCAGACGAAACACAGGATCAACAAGGAGAAGGGGCAGGAGTAGTGGGACTCTGTGTGCACCTGTGTCCCTCTGTAGGAAAAGGCCTGATGGAAGCAGAGATTTATGGAGTTCTGTTCTCCATGCAAACAGAAATAAACCTGATGACCCTAAGAACATGGCCTGACTGCAGATTTCTGCAGCGAGGCAGATAATTGTCCAATGAAAACTGCAAAATCCAAGGGCAGGCTTTACAATGTTTAATCAGTGAAGGGGAAATGTGACTGAAGAGTTTTTGGGTGGCACAGGGGTACAACAAAAGGATTTAAAAATGCAATCCCTTACCTAGTAGGGAGTATCAGTAGTCAGTGATGGCTGTAGAAAGTGACTTTGAATTTCTCTCATGGAAAAGAGAGTTCATAAGCTTCTTAGACCCAATGAATGTTGAATCCCTGAGGGATTCTGAGTCCTAAGCTGTAATCCCTAAGGGAAGGCAAGATTTCTGTCAGGAATCACTTCCTTCTGGTTGTTCTCCCATGAATTTGCCACAATTGCTGAAATCCTAATTGCAAAAAAAAGAATGTGAATACAAGTCCCTTGATTTTCAGGAGAAGTCTGTTCTGGATTCACAGTTTTATCCATGAAATACAAAGCAGAATGTGGCAGCCAACTGGTTCAGGATGGGAATATGACAACAGTAATTACTGCTCTATTTTTTCCCTAGAAGAAAAGCATATATCATTTTCAGCTGAGGAAGAACTGAGTTTACTTGTCTTTGAAATTCTTAACTTACATAAACATAGTAGAAGACAGACAAGTTTTGACGCAATTAAAGCTGAGTTTTATGGGTTCCAGTAGAGTTTTGGACATTCACCATTTACTGCTACCCAATAAGGATGCCTACAGAAAGATGTGGGATTTGTGAAGTCTCAGCACTCCCTAAAGACAAGCAAGATTTATTTTTTTGTCCACAGAGGATTGTGAGACCCTGGCCTAGGTTGCCCAGAGAGCTGGGAGATGCCCCATCCCTGGGAACCGCTGCAGATTAGGTTGTTTGGAGCTCTGAGCAGGCTGCTGTAGTTGCAGATGCTCCTGCTGACTGCAGGGGGATTGGACTGGATGAGCTTTAAAGGTCTCTTCCTACTCAAACCAGTCTGTGAGTCTCTGATTATGACCAGTAGTAGGTGGGAAGAATCACTTAGACACTCAAGCAGAGCACTGGGGGATTAGACTGTGGCTGTGCTTCTGCTTCTGTATCTCACAGATTATTTGATTTACTGTATGCTGCTCAGTCTGAATTCCAGTGGCTTTCAATTGCTGCCTCCAGGACCCAGTGCTTTCACATTAGGCTTACAGTGGTAAGCACCTGTGGAAACCAAGCTTTATTCTCTCCATCCCTAACTTGTCAGGGGGGAATAATATTTGCAGCCTGCCCTGTTTGGTAACTGGATGGTTTGCTGAGACTTGATGATCTCAGAGGTCTCTTCCAACCAAAATAACTCTATGTTTCTATGATAATAGCCAACTGGCATACCTGTGTAATGTTGCAAACTGCCCAGCAGGGCAGGCTGGCTTCATGCTTACTATTAAGATCAGCTGTGCTTGTCTCATTGTCTCCTCAGCTAGCTCAAAACAATCACAAACCCATGGAGGCTACTAAAAATAAAAAAGCCAACAAAGCAACCCCATCAAGTGGTTCCAGAAGGAAACTGTTTGGACATTGTGTAGAATCTGCTGGCAACCTTCAGCTTTTTGAATGGTTGTGTTCTGTTTTTACCAATCCTCCCATGGATTTTTCACAATTTCCTGTATCCCCAAGTGTGATGGAAAAAACTGGGGAGGATCTCAGCAATGCAATCCCCTTGAAAAGTCTCCAGGTTCACACAATTCCAGAATCCCTTCCTCTGTCCAGTCAGGCTGTGCAGTTCCTTGGCTACTCCTCACTGTCTGCAGCCAAGGTTACTGAGTTATTTTCTCCCTCCTCTCCCACAGATTTTCCTGCATCCCATATGACAAAGGAGACTAGCAGACATCTTCTCCCTTATTAGAAGAGCTGTCAAATGGAAACTTATCCTGTCTCCTCTGTTGTTACTGTTGTTATATTTGATGGGAGTCTAGAGGAGAGCTAGAGAGGGACTTTTGACAAAGGCCTGGGGTGACAGGATGAGAGGTGATTGCTTCAAACAGGAAGAAGCTAAATCTAGATCAGACATTGGCAAGAAATTCTTCCCTGTGGGTAAGGGTAGCGAGACTCTGGAACAGGTTGCCCAGAGAAGCTGTGGAGTCTCCAAGCCTGGAAGTGTTGAAAGCCAGGTTGGACAAGGCCTTAAGCAACATGTTCTAGTAGGAGGTGTCCCTGCCCATGGCAGGTGAATTGGAACTCGATGACATTTAAGGTCCCTTCCAGCCCAGCCATTCTATGATGCTTCCTATTCTTTATGGAATAACAGCAGCAATGGGCAGGATAGAACTTAAGAAACCCAAAGCTTATGTGTGTGAATCCACCCTTTTGTGGTACCAAACACTTCATAGGTGTCTTGTACAAAGACACCCCAGGGTGTATATAACACCTTTGTGTCAGCACCTTTCCTGCCTTTTGGAAGAAGAGACCCTGTTTGTCAGGGTTTGTTTAGCAAGGCAAGGTGTGGGCAAGATCCTCTCCTGTCTCCTGGAACTGCTGGTGGACAAGTTCCCCAGGAGCCAGCAATGTGCCCTTGTGGCCAAGGCAAATTGTCTTGTGGGGTGTGTGAGGAGTGTGGCCAGCAGGTCAAGGGAGGTTCTTCTCTGCCTCTCTCTGCCTTAGTGAGGCCACCTCTGGAGTACTGGGTGCAGTTCTGGACTCCCTGGTTCAAGAGAGACTGGGAACTACTGGAGAGAGTCCAGATCAGGCTATGAAGATGCTGAGGGGCCTGGAGCATCTCTGTGAGGAGCAAAGGCTCCTGAGAGCCCTGAGGCTGTTGAGCCTGCAGAAGAGCAGCCCCAGAGGGCATCTGATCAGTGCTCAGCAAGATAACGTGTGGGCTAGAGGATGGGGCCAGACTCTTAAGTGGTGCCCAGTGACAGGACAAGGGCCAGTGGGCACAAACTAGAGCCCAGGAGGTTCCATCAGAACATGAGGAGGAGAAAATTCTTTGGTGTGAGGGTGCTGGAGACCTGGAGCAGGCTGCCCAGAGAGGTTGTGGAGTCTCCTTCTCTGGAAAGATCCCAAAGCCCCCTGGCCGTTGTAGTCCTGGGCAGGTTGTTTGGGTGCCCCTGCTTTAGAAGGGTGGTTGGGCTGGTCCCTTCTGCCCCCTGCCATGCTGGGATTCTGTGGTTCTGTGAATGCTGCAGCTCTTGACAAACACTTTTGAGAGGAGATGACAGCCTCTAGAGCAGGGAGCAGCCTTGTCTGAACACCCATTCACTGCTGGGACAAGGCTCCAGAGGGTTTGTTTAACAGCTCTGGTGTCAGACTCCAGGTCAGTAGAGAGTTGGGTTTTGTCTGGCTTTAAACAAACAAACAAACCTCATTATTGTGGTGCTTGTCTGAGAGAAATCACGGCCATGTGCAGGGGGGTTTCTGTTTGCTCTTGGCTTTGCTAGTCCTTCTTTGCCCTGAAGTGATTCCAAGCAGAACTCCATCTGTCTCTCTGTCCATATACACTGTGTATATCCCCTGCTCATGGTTATTTTATCACAGGCTTTGCCCTATGCAAAAGGCATTGGATTTTCCTGTTTTCCTTCATTTTTGGCCACACTTAATGACTGGTGGCAGCTGTCAGTCTGTGTTTGTGGTATCGACTGCTACATTCAGAGATGTCTCTCTCCCTTCGTGTTTTCTATCAGCAGGCAAGAGTGATTTGGGTGTTAATCACTACTAATCCCCTTAGCAGAGCAGAAAAATACCAAGGCCTGACCAGAAGTAAAAATAGGGGATTACTGAAAGCAGTTTTCTCTTAGGGGGTTCCTAAGGTAGCACAGTTATGGTTTTTGATGAGGCTGAAACTGCAAGAGGTGAAGCACCAAGCTTTTGGCAAAGAACTTGACAAGGGGAATTGTTCAAGGTTCTAATGAAATGAGGAAGTCAGGGCTGAACCAGAGACACCTGCCCCTCAAGTCTGGCAGTGTGAGGGGGTTTGTACTGGCGAGTAAGCCTTGGATATAATGAAAGAGAGGGAAATATTAGAATGGTCTAAAGAGAACCATGGCTCCTAAGAGAAAGTCGGGTTGTAGGGTGGCATCCCATGACCAGCCTGGTCAAAGTCAATTATGGATCAAATAGGTAGTATTTTTAGATCATACATTACAGGTGAGGTTGGATGGGGCAGATGCAGTTGCAGATGTCCCTGCTCTTGCTGCAAGGGGTTTGGACAAGATGACCTTTAAAGGCTCCTTCCAACCCAAAGCAGTCTGTGATGCTATAGATAGCCTGAATTGGTCTGAGGGAGTATGACAAGAAGTAAGGGTGAACCTCCCAGAAATTCAACTAAGAAACCAGTCCCAAAGTTCTTCTCTTTAACTTTCATACCGTGTGGCTTTTGGGCTCCTCCAGATGAGGATATGTGGCTCACAATCATGCTGAGATCTCCACGTTCCTCCCCAAAACCACCTGTTACAACAGAAGATCCAGAAGGCAGCAATGTACCAAGGCAGGGTGAAGATTGTCTTTGCTATTTGGGAGGAAAGCAGGGAGCAAGCCTTGAGGAAGGCGAGGTTTCTAAAGCCATGCAGATGTTAGAGGAGCTTAGGGAAGCTGACAGCTCTTTGCAAGGTTAGCTTTGCACACCCTGCCAGTGAAGGCTTTGGAAGCACTGCACAGCAATGCTCCACGAACTCTCTTCTCAGAAATACCTATTCTTGCTGCAGCCATGTGCTGTTTTCTCTCCTGTGAAGTGAGTGAGACAATCTGGGATCCTGTGTATAGCCACTCAAGTATTCAGGCTCTTCAGGCAAACAGGCTGATGTCTCCTGTGTAGTTTTAGGAGAATATCCGGCATTTTGAGAGGACTGAAGAATAAATCCATCAGGTTGAAAGACAGGCTGAGGCAGCTGGGGTTGTTCAGCCTGGAGGCTCCAGGGAAGCCTAATAGTAGCCTTCCAGTACCTGAAGGAGGCTGCAAGAAGGATGGAGAGAGACTACCTGCAAAGGCCTGCAGTGACAGGACGAGGGCAATGGCTTCAAACTACAGCAGAGCAGATTTAGATTGAATGTGAGGAACAGTTTCTGCACCAGGAGGGTAGTGGAACACTGGAACAGGTTGGTGGTTGTGGCCCCATCCCTGGAGGTATTCAGAGTGAGGCTCAACAGGGCTCTGGGCAACCTGATCTAGTTGAGGATATCCCTGCTGACTGCAGAGGGGTTTGGACTGGATGACCTTTGGAGGTCCCTTCCAACCCAGGCCATTTTGTGATTCTCTAAAGCACTGCACAGCTAAAAAAACAAAACCTGGCCATAATGTCAAAACAGATTTTGGATGGATTTCTTTAAAAAAAAAAAAAAAAAGAAAAAAGAAAAAATTAAGTTTAGTTTCTTCTAAACCTCATGAAAGAAGATTATATGAAATCCACTGAGGTTCTGAAAACGAACTGATGAAAGCAAGAACCCCTCACTGATTTCTTCCCCTCCCCACCCCAGTTCAGAACATGCCAGTATTAAATTTCTTAAGTTAATACCACCCCACAAATATATACATGCTACCAGATATTAGTGAAATAAGCTTCACGGACAACTAGATTGTATTGTTGCTGGCCAACATCATCACAGTACTGCTAAATCTAGATGAAAATCCACCTATTGGGAGAGTTGTGCCCACTCAAAAATCACCACACCGCCCCCCCCAACCCTGCTAACAAGAGTTGCTTCACAACAACAACCCCTGCTGCGAGTCCGTCAGGTACAGAAACTTGACCTAACTAAATGGCCTGAAAGATGGAAGTTTCTGCCTTGGTAGCTGCTGTACCAGTCCCCTGAGCCCCCCCGCCTTAGCTGGGTGTAGAGACTCCTCTAGTGATGGAGGGGGAGCAGCTGTTTTTCACCCGGGTCTTGTCTCAGTCTCTAATCTCTGGTGTTGCATGTCCTGGGCAGGCAAGCGTGGGCGACGCAGCAGTGCAGGATCGCTAGACAGCAATATGGAAGTAAGTAGGAAGTTCCTGATGTCTAGCTGGATGTGATGATGTGCATTTCAAACCTTTCTTTTATATACATATATTTTTTTGCTCTTTTTTCTTCTAACATATAACCTGCCTGCCTCAAAACAAAATGCATGCCTAGGCTACTCACTCCGTATTCTTCCGGCTTAAAAAGCACTGACAGCTTGTTTTAGACCGATGCCATTTTATTTTTTGGTTTGAGCTAACCTTGTTCCCTTTGTTCCTGCAAGCATGGTTAAATGGGTATGATGTGTCCTTTTGCCACCATTTCAGTCTGGTCCCAGCTTTAAAAGCCCACTTGCTCTTTGTCACCAAGTCCACCGTCCTCGCTGTTTGATATATTTAGCTCCAACTCTCGACTTTTCCATGCTCGACCATTCCCATTGCTTCTTTTTTTGGAGTTCAATTGCTCAATGTCTGCAGTCATGACACCATGGAATTGCACAGATAGGGCATGGGAGGAAAAAAAAAATACCATAACAAAGATACTCTAAGCCAGGTGAATTCAATGTGGATTTCATGAGATTTCATTCATCTTCAAACCATTTATATATACTGTTCATGTCTCTGAATTCAGCTTGCAGATTTTTTTCTTTTCTTTTCTTTTTTTTTTTTTTTCCTCTTTCTGGTTTTGGTTTGGTTTGGTTCTGGGTTGGTTTGGTTTTGGTTTGGTTGGGTTTTTTTTTTTGGTGTTTGCTTTAGGTAGATTGCAGTTTTCGATCTAGCACACTTTGCCAAAGTACTGTTGTGTCCCATAGCTCTTTTTAAACAATATAATTCACCTCCCTTAGCCCACTCCCCCTCCCTCAAAAGAAAAATTAATTTCCAGAAATGAAATATACCATCCCAGGCTAAACCATAGCAACCACTGGACCACAGGTCAGAAGAACACAACCACCTTAGAAACCCTAGTGGCAAAAGTGGTGTGGTTCCATTGAACACTTTAATTTCAGAGGTAGGCTTGAAGAAGCAGCACTCTAGTGTAACACTACTATAAAAAATAACACCCCCCCCAACAAAGTTTAAAGCACTGCTTTGCAATTGCAATTGTAACTGTAAATGTTTGCTGCTGGGTGTTTAACTTTGGAATTCCATGTAGTTTTTGGTGGTTTGGTGGTGTTTTTTGGTTGGGTTTTTGTTTGTTGGGTTTTTTTTTTTGCTGTAAAAAAATGTTTTGCTTTGAGTTTTTTTGTTTGGTCGTTTGTTTTATTTGACAGTATTTTAAAATGTGGTTTTTTTCTATTTTTAATTTTAAAAACATGCTCCTAAGTCTTATGTCATGTTACTCTGCAGTGACTTTTTTTTTCAAGTTGATTTTAAAAAACTAATTACTTTTGATATTAAAAGTCCTGAGATTAAAAAACAGTTAATACTTAAAAACACCCCAAGAAGGACACGACTGCCTCGATGGCAACTTGAGAGGAGGTGGAAGCCAAATTTTCCCCTAGAACTCTTAATGTAGTGCACCCATGTGAGCACTGAAGGAGGAGTTTGTTGGATCAGTGTGAACTTTTTTCTTTTGAACATTTTAAGATTTTTTTTTTAATTTTTATTTCTATTAATTTCTTTTTAGG
>VWZI01010659.1:361658-411411 GCA_013396835.1 Psilopogon haemacephalus
TTTTTTTTTCTGTTTGTTGGGTTTTGGGTTGTTTTTTTTTCAGTCCACAAAACTTAGCAATATAGACTTTACAAAAGGAATTCCACTTACTTGCTAGGACAGTATCATAGGTGAAATAAAGCGTATGAAAGAGTAGACCAAAACCATCCAATATTAGAAACAAACCTCAGACGTTTTCAGTATTTCTATTCCAAGCCCTCGGGGCTTGCCGAGGTTCCTAAGCAATCACTACTAAACGTGCCAAGTAGCACAGAGTTTCAGTGTTGTAGTCAGATCCCGCTCTGTACAAAGTCCTGGTTTTCTTAACCATGGCACTGTCAAAGGTAACCAATATTCTTAACTGCTCTGCTATTTCAGGTAAGCAAGCTCCTTAAGATGCAGTAATTATACCGTAGCAATGTAGGGTTGACCAACCTGACCCACGGGCACCTCCGAGCATTGGTCACACAGGTTCTTAGACACTTTTAAAGGCTGTGATAACTGTGAACTTCCATGATCCACGTCTCTTTTGTATCAAGCACACAGGGAGGAGTTACGACAGGTGCATGTACACACTGCAACAACATTCATCTCAGACATGAAAGTGGCAAACTTCTTCCATCCTTCTCAGCTACTTGGTTTCCTCTTTACCATGATTCCTCATTTTTACCCCCCTCCACCCCCAGAGAAGCTGAATTTCTAGCCAGAGCATTTCCAAATGGAAGCGCTCTAAAACTTGAAGGTTTGTTTTAGAATTTAGCCTAGGGTTTTTATAGATATATATATATATATATATAAATATATATTTAAAAAAAAAAAAAAAATCTGTAATTCCATGTAGCCATGTGCTAGCAACAAAGTGGCTTCACCTTTTTTTACTCATCACATTGTGAGTTTGAAAAGTGCCCAGCACTCAGCAGGCTGAGTCTACGCTCAAACCCTCACTTTCCATAGTCCAGTTAGTTGCAAAGACATCACATACAAGCAGGCTGTGCTGTCGTTGCTTCCGTGTTGTAACCAAACCATCTTGCAGATTCCTATCTACCATCTCTACTCCCAAACCCTGTCCCAAGTTACACATGGCGCCTACTTTGTAGTTTCAGCGTTGTGAGCCACTGCAAGGACTTTTCACCTAAAGAGTAGAGGCAGAGGAGTCACAGCTGCAAAACTGTACCAAGCCTAAATCTTGAAGAGGATGAGCAAAAAGGTCCAGGGTGAGATGGGTAAAAGTAAGAACAATAAAGCCTGGCTGACTTTCTGTTGTCAGGAATAAGAAAGGCATGAGAACAAGAGGGTGACTTTTCATATTGGCTTGCTCATGGCATCTCTGATATTCGGGGGGTGGGGAGGGGAGGGGAGGCTGAGTAATTTTGTCCCTTTCATCCCATTGATCTCAGAATACCAGCACAAAAAGCTGCAAACTGAGCACTTTGTTAACCTCCTCAGACAGCAAATACAGCAATCTAGAGTTTAGCCTTTTTGTTTAGAGCTGTCCATGTTGGGTTCACACCTGTGCAATACGTTTCCCCCCCCCTCCTCTGCTCCTTCTCCTCTCAGTTCCCTTCACAGAAAGGAGTCATGTTTATCTTTCAATATCACTCACACTGTCCTAAATTCTGCGGCTTACCTTTGGAGGGCTCCCACGGCTCCCCTGAGGCTCTGTTCCTTGCAGTTAAAAGATATAATACTGTTCTTATAAGGGAAAGTAGAACTGTCTGCATGTCATCTACTGTTAGTAGTGTGAGGCTACACTCTACATATTGTATATTTGCAACAATATATCAGTGTTACTGTTGATATTAGTTGAAGTAAAAGTGATAACATATTTCAATATGTAGACTTTTCTTCATACATCTGTACCAATAGTCGAGTCTAACTGTAATTTATGGGTTGTTCCAGAAAAGATAAAAGAACTATTTGGGTCCAAACATCTTTCAGAAACTGCATCTTTTAATTAAAAGAGAGGTAAGGATGCTTCTCTTCACTGAGTAGCAGAGCTTGGGCTTGTTTCAGGTGTGGAGTTACTCTGTAAGTAGCACTGCCCATGTCTGGGGTCGATATGGAGCAAGTGGCAGCAGTGAAGGGGAAGATCTGGCTCTGGCTGTGTTGATGAGCACTGAAGATGTTCAGGCTCCCAGCTCTGAGTGTGTTGTGTGTTTTTAAACCCCTTTCATTCATTTCAGTTGGAGTTACATATCAGTGCTCTCCAGTTTGCACAGTTCAAACACTCGACCACTGATTTTCCATGTGCAGCCAATTCGGTATTCAGGAGATGTCACAAATGTGCAGGCAGACCTCCCACCTGCCCCAGATTCACACCTGGGTTCACACAGGTGTGGAGAAGGAGTTCATGCCTGCCCTGCAGGCAACTGAAATTGCCCAGGGCACTTTGAGGCTAGATTATGAAACAAAATTGGTCCTCTAAGAGCACAGTATTTGGGAACTCTTTATTGTTTCAAGTCAATGAGGAGAAATCAAATGAGTTGATTCTTTTTTTCTGTCATTTTTTCTCCTAGACGATATGTCTGTACTTACTTTAAACAACCAACTGTGTCTTGGTGTTACCATAAGTCTGGAGAACTTTGCTGCTTGCTTAGGGTCACAGTAAAATCTCTCTGACTCAATCTTTGATTGCCCATTGCTTAGAGCAGTGTGGATCATGCCCAGGACAGGGAAGCACTTGTGCTTCAACACTGCCTGTGCTTAAGGAAATGCCTTTTCCCAGCCTGCAGGCAGGAGCAGAAGGGAGAGGGCTTTTCCTCAGATTCCATTGCCCGTTACAAACCAGCACAGAACTGCACAGAGTGCCCACGGTTCTCTGTTCCCATAACTGATGTGGCCAAGGAGTAATGCTGATTCGACCGAGTGAGAGGGAAACGTAGAGAATGAAGCTGTGGCAACAATACCACCACCAAAACCATAATCTTTTCTGGGACAACAATCCAATATATATTTGGGGGGTTTATTTTTCCTTTTTTAAGTTAAGAATGAAATGTAAACCAATGTAAAAACAGCAAACCAAGCTCATCCTAATATAACGTGCGTCTTGTATTGCTAAAACAAAGCCAAGTCTAACATACGGTGTAGAATGATTTTCCCATCATGTACTGCATGCAGCAGAAGCCTCTTGTTTCTTGATAAAATGAGCTGAAAGACAGTCAGCAGATATTTAAACAATGACTCTCTCTAGATGTTGACTTGCTGTTCCACATGAAGCTGTGTGTTTTCGGCAGTTTAAAGCATGCATTTTGCTGTTCCCTTGTAAAATACCATCGCACTTCTTGCCTGCAAAATGGAGTACTGTGTATATAGGTTCAAAAACAAGCAAACAAACAAAAAGTGGAACCAATGACAAGATGAAATTTGGGAAAGAGAGAAAAGGGGGGTGGTGAGAATGGGACCAGTAGGGGGAATAGAGAATTCTCTAAATTGTACATAGTGTGTAAATTAGCATTACTACCAGTCTGCAGTCATTTGAGGTTGCCTATCTCCTGCTAGAAACTTAAATCAGCTTGGAGTTGTACTAAACTGTTAGAATTAGGTCTTGAATGCAGACTGTTACAGACTTAAAAAAAAAAAAGAAAATAAAAACCAACAATCACCATTATGCTTACAAGAAGCTTCTGTTCTGGGGAGGCTTGAGACCCCTTTTGTAACTCTGGGGAAGAGAGGAGTGCTTTCATTTTAATATGCATTCTGTTTGTAAGTAGTAACAGACCCTATTGATGTAAAACTATAACTGTGATCATGTGGAGAAATCAAATAAATCATTTAAAACTCTTTGCTTCTCAGTTTGTGTAATCTGACCCTTTAGACTTGAACTGAGGGAAGCTCCTTCCAATGGTACCTGGCCAAAGGTCTTGCTGCTGCTCGTGTCAAAGGGGCCAAGATGTCAGTCTTCACCCTGAATTAAAGAGAAGCTGGTGGGAGCACTGCTCAGTACTGGGGAGGCTGTGCTCCCCTCCCAGCAGGTTTGCCTGTGTTTCGTGGTGCTGGAAAGAAATGTAGTTGCAAAGCACAATAAAGAGCGATGCCTACACCACCTCGATCTACAGCCACTGAGAGGTGTCACTGAGGAAGCTCTTCAGTGTGCTGTTTCCTGACAGCAGTAGCCAGGTCTTGAACCTTCTTAAACAGAAGCTGTCCAGCTGGTCCCATTAACCTGTTGGTTATCATGTTGCCTTAGGAGCTCAGGCAGCTCTCTGCCCTTGACTCAAGCATTGCGAGTTTGTCCTCCCCAGGGATGCAGTCCTTCAGTCCTTAAGAGTCACCTCCATCCTCTGGACCAGGCTTGCAGAGTCCTCAGTGCTTCTGTGCACCAGCTGGCAGGGAACCATCATCCTACTTCAGTAAGTGATGTAACTGAGTAAGTTTGTCCTCTTAGTCCATGGACCTGTGTTTACGTGTTGTGTCTCTTACTTTAGACTACAGAAGGCTCTCTACACACTGGTTCAGCCCCCTCACTACTTGATGTTGTGCTCCTGAAGTTACTTTAGATAGCAACATGTGGCAAAGTCAATTGTGGTTTTATATTTGAGCATCTCCTAGGCTTCAAGGGGATGATAGTGTGTCTGTAAAGCCTGTTCAAGCTAATGCCTGGCTATTGCTCTCAATTAAAGACTGTGTTTGCTTGTTTTTCCTAGCAGTTTTAGGAGATTCTTGAATTATTTTGTGGGAATAGTCGACCATGGCTGTAACTCAGGATGTCCACCTTGATCAAAGAGGTTTCGGTAGGTAAGTACCTGTTTATCACTAGATATTCCCATTGTGCTGTTCCTCTGAGCTCTGCCACCCAGTAGAAGATAGCTGAGGCATTCTAGAAACATCCCACTAGAGGAAGAGTTTGCAGTGGTGTTCTATCACTAGATATTCCCATTGTGCTGTCCCTATGAGCTCTGCCACCCAGTAGAAGATAGCTGAGGCATCCTAGAAACATCCCACTAGAGGAAGAGTTTGCAGTGGTGTTCTATCACTAGATATTCCCATTGTGCTGTCCCTATGAGCTCTGCCACCCAGTAGAAGATAGCTGAGGCATCCTAGAAACATCCCATTAGTGGAAGAGTTTGCAGTGGTGTTCTTTACTGGTGCTTCTACTCCTGCTGTAGAACATATGATGTTCAGAATTTTGATACACCTGCATTTTGAGAAGGCAGGGAGTTTGTCTTCTCTAACTTAAGAGTTCATAGATGTTGTTACAAATCCAAGAGTTTTCCTAGTCTATTTTCAAAGTAGGAGCACAAAGGAATCATTTTAGTAAGACCAAAGTAATCATTTTAGTAAGATGCTGCTGCTCCCTGCCTAAACTGAGAACAGGCTGAAACCAAGAGATGTTGTGGAGTCTCCTCTGGAGAGATTCCAAACCCACCTGGACTTTGTGATCCTGGGCAACCTGCTTTAACAGGAGGGCTGGACTGGATGATCCCTAGAATCCCTTCCAACCCCCACCATGCTGGGATTCTGTGATCTCTGTTTCAACCACATTGCATTGCTTCCACAGCACGCAACCAGGAGCCAAAGTGGAAATACCAGTTCCTGCTCTAACCTTTCCCAAGATTTAATTTTAAGCCAGCTTCTGTTAAACTATTCAGAGATGGGAGACATGATGCAATGTGCAACATCATCACATGCCCACGGGGAAGACAATTACGGATTTCAAGTGCAGAACTTTCCTACCATCTGTCTGACTGAAAAAGAAAAAACAGTTGCATAAAGGGAGGAGAGGCTACTGAGGGAGCTGTCTTTGTTTTCCTGGAAGTGCTGCAAGGGCTGGTGGATGATCTTATTAAGTGATTCAGACCCACAGTGGCACTTTTTCACTAAATAAAAGGAGCTAAATACTATCAAGGAGCTAAATACTATCAGATCTTTATATTATTGAGTGCTTGTTTTTGAGCAGCTACTGAAAAGTATGGCAGAGTAAGAAAAAAAGAAGGAAAGGAAAACTGCAGGGCAATTTAATGAGATTCATTTACTGATCTATATCTGTTTGGTATTAATTCCTTCTGAAGAAAAGCAGTTCTGTGTGGAATGGACTGAAATCAGCAGCACTGTGGTAGTCCTGCTTGTTGACAGAACTATTTTTTTAAACTAACAGAGGGAAATTCAGGCTGGCGAGAAGGAAGAAATGTTTGATACTGAGGGTGGTGAGACCCTGGCCCAGATTGCCTGGTGGGAGATGCCCCAGCCTGGAACCATTCCAGATCAGGTTGTCTGGCACTCTGAACAGCCTGCTCTAGTTGTAGATGTCCCTGCTGACTGCAGGGGGTTGGACTGGATGACCTTGAAAGGTCCCTTCTCACCTAAACCAGTCTGCAAGGAGCTGAAGGATTATCTGCTCCAGGGAGGTAGTGAAGAGAGGTCTGACGATGTCAAAGTAAGCTGAAGCCACGTGAACATGTGGATGAACTGCCAAGTGGCAGAGAGAACAGAGACAAGCTGTAAATAAACTGGGGGAAAGGAGAAGGGTGGGTGTGTTCTGAAGCAAAAGGCAAAACACATCTCTTGTTTTTTATATCAGCACCGTGTGTGGTTCTGAGCCATGCAGTCTGAAGACGTTTCCACGTCAGAATGGTGGAACTAAGCTGCAGGGATCCGCAGCTGGCAGGAGTGTGCTTGCAGCTGTAGTTGCAGACAGCATTAGGAGGGACACACCAAGTGGTGTGATACCATCTGTGTCAGCACAGAAACAAAGAGGGTTCTCAATGTACTGGTGGCAGTCTGCTTGCGTTCTGCTGCTGTGGATGTGCTACCACCCATTGTGATCTGTTCTGCACGGGAAGGCCCCAGGTAGTTCTTTGGATTATGCTCCCCGTGCTGTTCTCATGCCTAATGCAGGGTGGAGCTTGCTGGCTGCTGCTTCAGTTCCTTTGAACTTCCCGATGAGGCATCTTTTTTCTGCCCTTTCCCAACTGCCCAGCCTTGTTTTCACTCTTTGGATCGTTTTTTAAAGCAGTCTTCTTACTGTGCTCTTTGTTGATTCCTTCAGTGTTGAGATTCAGGCCTGTCAAGCTGAATCTCAAAGCTGTCCAGTGCTGGGGAATCCACTGCTTCTCTAGGGAGATGATTCCAGTGTCTAATTTGCCCTTTTAATACTTTGGCTTCAGACAGCCTGATCAAGGTGCAGAAGGCTCTGACAGCTATGCCAAGGATTTGAGGATCCCCAAGTGAACACAAAGATTCAGAATGAAAATCCAATCGGTGAGCAGAGCTGCTGGTGCTGGAGATCAGAGGTGTTTGTGTTACCTTCTCCCCTGCCCTCACACTCAGGGTTCCAGCCCTATTCCTCAGCCGCAGTGCAGTGCGTGAGAGGCAACCAAACTGGCAGTTTCTTTGGTTGACAGGATTAAAGGATTTACATTTTACTAATCAAAAGTGATGTAAGCGAAGTAAACCAGGCCATGAGGCCTGTGTTTTAGTACTTGTCCTTCTGTCAAATGCCATTTCATTACATCGCCTGCATTCGCAGGGTCTCTTCACCAACCAAAAACAAGGGCAGCTGAGGAATGAAGGGCAGCAGGACACGTAGAGGGTCAAGGCAGCCTTTAAAGGACTTGAAAGAAATAGTTCAAATTAATTCTACCCTTGTATAAATGAAGTTTAGGATTCAGCAAGTACTCTTGAGCACTTTTACCTGCCTGCAGAGAGGAACAAAGGGTAGGGGGGTGGTGACACAGCCGACTTGTGAAGTGGCCTCTTGTGAGAAGCAGAGCAGAGTGTGTTTCCTGACCAGATGATGATATTTAGGTAACCAGCTCAGTAATCTAGCATGGTGTTACCCTTGGGATTTTAATAAACTGCTTCAAAGGCATGGCAGAGGAAAGCAAAGGACAGGCAGAAATCTGAGCGCCCTCAGTGCAGTATTCATCTCAGGACACACTCGTGGTGTTGCCTTTGGCACTTAATCTTATCTCTGAAACTGGCTACACAAGTGAAGGGCAGCTCAGGTGAGGGCTGGCATAATCCTCCTCCTAGTTCCACAGACACCCAGATTAGGAGGAGTCAGGTTTTGAAGGAGATTACCTAGCACATCAAGCAGCTCTAAAGAGGGGCTGAAGCCAGCCCTCCTTGTCCCTGACAAGCTGGCCTGTCAGCCCTCGCTCGGCTTGCAGCGCTGCTTTGCAGTTGTCAGAGACCCCCTGTGTGCTCCTCAAGGCTTTTTGTCACACTGTCCTGGGCTCTGGTTTGTGCCAAGGGCTGTAACGTGTGCGGGTCTGCGTGTATGACCCTAACCTGCCCTTGCGGAGGGCGCCGGGGGCGGACAAGGGCATTATGGAGGCACAGCGAATGCCTCTGTGCGGTCGGAGGCTCAGTCCCCGCCCTGGGCCCGCAGGGGCGCTGAGGGTGTCCGCGCGGCCGCTCCCTCCCCTCGGCCCGCGGGGGCTGACGGGAAGGGAAGTGCGCGGCGCTCACGTGGCGCGGCGCTGCGTGACGTCAGGTGCGCGCGGCGAGGCGGCGGCCATGGCCATGAGCGGGGTCCTGCTGCGCGCCCTGCGCCATTCTCTGCCGCCCGCCCNCAGTTGTGTGGCCTGCGGTGCCGAGCGGGGCGGTGGTGCCGAGAGGCTGCTGAGAACGGTGCGCCGGTGTTGGGCCTGGCGGCTGCGCCTTAGCCCAGCGGTGGCGGCTTGGTCGGCTGCGGGGCGGGGAAGCGCGGGTGAGGGAGAATAGGGGGATCTGCTGCGGGAGCGCCGGGGCCAGCCCTAGAGAGCTCGGCACTGGCTGTGGCATGGATCGTTCAGGCTGAGGCCTTTAGGGTTGCTGAGTTCAGCCATTAGCCCAGGTGACCGCTAAGCACCGTCCCTCAGCACCGCATCTACTCGGCTTTGAAACCCCTCCAGGGGAGGTGGCTCCACCACTGCCCTGGGCAGCCTTACTAATGCTGGTGCGACTTGAGCCCATTTTCTCTCATCCTGTCACTTGTACCTGGGGAGAAGAGACCAACCCCCACCTGTCTCCAACTCCTTTCAGGGAGCGGTAGAGAGGCAGAAGGTCTCCCTTCAGCCTCCTTTTCTACAGACTGAACGTCCCCGGTTCCCTCAGCCACTCCTCACCTGCCCTGTTCTCCAGACCCTTCCCTAGCTTCATTGCCCTTCTCTGGACCTGCTCCAGCACCTCAGTGTCCTTTTTGGAGTGAGAGACCCCAGACAACCCAGTACTCAAGGTGTGACCTTACCAGTTCCCAGTACAGAGGGGCAGTCCCTGCTCTGCCCCTGCTGATCACACCATTGCTGATCCACGCCAAGGTGCTGATGGCCTTGTTGGCCACCTGGGCACATGCTGGCTCATTTTCAGCTGCCACTGACCAACACCCCAGAGTCCTTTTCCAGGGGGCAGTTTACAGCTACTGTTCCTGAAGCATTTATGGGGGTGTTGTGATTCTGATACAGGGCCTGCCACTTGGCCTTGTCAAGCCTCATTCCATTGGCCTCAACCCACGGATCCAGCCTGTCCAGGTCCTTGTGAAACGCCTTCCTACCCTCAGCAGAATGGACAAAGAGAGGCATTGCTGTGCAGTCTGCTGAAGGCCATTCTAGTAACAGCTGCTGCTGCCTGTTGAGTCCAGGCTTTTGGCTCTCAGGAGTTTCAGCTGGGCTCTGCTGAAGCTGGGTTGAACAACCTGAGCTGCTTGCACTGTGCACACAAAATACATGATGTAATTTTTATTGCTGAAGAGCAAGCAGCATCTGAAGAGCTTCTTTAAACCACAGTCACCTCTTCTGGTGAGCCTAGCAGGTTGCCTTGCAGAAGCACCAGTTTGTGTTTACCCTGAGCTCAGGGTTAACAGCATTCCACAAGACTTGTGACACTTTATTCTCTGCTTGCTTCAAGGAGCAAGGCTGTACCTAATCTTTCACAGTTTTTGATGGGAAAGGTTAAAGTTATTTTGTGTTGAGATGCCTTTGCATGAGGTAGTTCCAGATTTGAGATACAGCACTGTACCAAAACAGGATTTGTTAATCCAAGGTTCAGATTATCAGAGGTTGTGCATCATTGGAGGTTACAGGGCTAAATAAACTGGAAAAAAAAAAATATCTGAGACTGTGCATTGTCAGAGGTTACAGGGTTAAATAAACTGGAGGAAAAAAAAAAAACAACAAACCACAAGCCCTTGAATCTACTGAATTGAACAATAAAATCTCCCCACCAGGACCTTGTCAAGTGAAGTTTCATGACAGATGGCAATCGGACTCCATCACACTAAACCTCTCTTCGTGTGAGATTTTTTTTTCCCCCTCTCAAACTTCAGTACAGCAGTGTTCTGAAACGAGCGTTCAGTAGGTCCTGAGGTTTTGGAGCTGGCACAAATTTGTTCAGGCTCTCACACATGAGTTTATTTGGGCAGAGGGTGACTCCTGTACTTACAAGGAGGAAAATGATAAAAATAGAAGAGTGCTTCTCATGTAATCTTTAATTTGTGTTAGTTCACAGAATTGTCGGAGTTGGAAGGGACTTTAAGGGTCATCCAGTTCCAACCCCCTGCCGTGGGCAGAGACACCTCACACTAGATCAGGTTGCCCAGAGACACATCCAGCCTGGCTGTAAAAACATCCTGGGATGGAGCTGCCACCACCTCCCTGGGCAACCTGTTCCAGTATCTCACCAGCCTTATGGTGAAGAACTTCCTAATGTCTAATCTCAGTCTCCTCTCCTCAGCTTGGAGCCATTCCCCCAGTCCTGTCACTCTCTGACACCCTAAGCAGTTCCTCCCCAGCTTTCTTGTAGCCACCTTCAGGTACTGGAAGGCCACAAGAAGGTCTTCTCAGGGCCTTCTCTCCAAACTGCACAACCCCAACTCAGCCTGTCCTCATAGGAGAGAAGCTCCAGCCCTGTGATATCCTCATGGCCCATCTCAGGACAGGCCCTAGCATGTCAAGGTCTTTCTTGTAATAGTTGCTTGGGTTTTTTTATATATTCAAGCTTCTAGTTTATGACCAAACTAGCAGAGACGGTGAGGAGCAGGGTGGATTCACTAAGCTTTGCCTTTGTGACATGAAACAGGTGGAACATGCTGTATGTTTCCTAGGGCCAGCCTTTATAGGCTGAGCTTTGAAAGCTTACCAACAGTGAACTGATTATAATACAAATGAAAATTAACTCTCTTTAATCCTAGCATGGGATTATGTTGCCAAAATTCATGCTCGATGAAGGATTTTTGCATCCTTATTGTCCTTAAAACCTGTTGATTTCTCCCTGGTGTTTCTGGTTTGCAGTTAACACCTTCTGCTGGTTTAGTCTGTAGGAAAGCTGAGTCCTGTGCTTTTCATCAGTAAAAGCTGTTTCTGTTGCTAAGCAGTTCTTGCCTCCTGTTTTAGGAAGAAGTTTTCCCATACCCAGAAATTACCAATGAAGAGCTGGAGGAGATCAACCACTTTGTGGGCCCTGTGGAAAAATTCTTCAATGAAGAAGGTACAGTTCTGAGTTTCTTATTCATGCAGGTGATTCAGTGATTGCAAAATGATGTAACTACAGCAGTTGAATGATATTATATTGAAAATATTTATATCTTTATTATACTGAAAATATTTATATCTTTATATCAATATTTATATATTTATATCAATAATGCTGCTAGTTCTGTTAGTGGGCAATGGGTTTTCTTTTATGGAGTATTTGGATGCTAGTGAGAAGGAATACAGCTTCAAAACAATTGGGGAAAAAAGCCCAAATAAAAACAACAGCAACAGAGAAAACCAGAGAAGTCCTCAACAAGTAAAAGAATTCTGGGTCAGAGGGAGGATTTGAAGCTGGATTTAGCTCAGCTGAATAATGCTATTTACAACTTCATATACTGTGAGCTCTTTCACTGTACTAAGAGTGGTTTAAGCAAAAACTCAGCAGAAACCTTTAGAAATGTCTCATTGAGAAGCTGTGAGAAATCAAAAGCATTTGTTCATTTTTGTTTTTTTGTCAGCTTCAGGGTAGTAGTTTTCTTTGGGACAGTCATATTCAGCCCTGTGCAATCCAGGTGGGGTTACAGGGTGTTTCTTCCATTCCTGGTGCAACAAGATAAGCCAATTCTAGAGCAGTTGTCACAAGTGGGTTTTTACAGCCAGCAATTTCTGAGGCAGTTAAACAATATCCTCTGGGATTTCCTGCTGACTCTGATACTAGGCCTAGATTGCCAAACCCTGCAGGAGCCTGAAGAAGCTTGTGATTGTCACAGATCACAGTTTCTGAGACTCAGCTAATTTTAACTCTAAAATTGCAGAGTAGCTTACTGAGAGCAAACTAAGAATTTGTGCACACTGCATTTTTCAATCCTCTGCTCTGTTGAGGAGCATCGTTTATTGAGTAAAAAACTTCTGATCCTTATAAGAGGGATAAAAATACCAAGTTATAGTCTTAAGCTGGAAATTGCTCATCTTTGCTTGAATCCACAACTGGTTATGTTTAGCTACTCAGGGGAACTTAGTGTGGTAAAAATAGGATAGGAGAGCACCCTTGAGCAGTTAGAAAACTCAATTATGATTGACACTGGGTAAGGAAAATTCATTTGAGCAGGGTTGTTACGAAGCTTAAACAATGTCCAGACAGCACAGATAGGTCTGAGTGGGCACAGTGGAGGAAGAGGTGGGAAAAAAAAACAAACAAAAAAACACCTTTCTCTCCCCAGGACACCACAAGTGCATGTCTGATGCTGTGTAGCTAGGAAATTAGTGTAGGGAACATCCCAAGTCTTTTTTAAAGTTGATTTTATTAAGAATAGCTTCTGTTAGAAAATTATCAGAATGGTTAGTTGCCTCCTTCTGTTGTGTTTTATACAGAGGTTACAGCTTCATGTACATTTCTTCAGGAAACTGCCCCACTGAAGTTACATTTAGAGCACCAGGTCCAGTTCTGGACTCCCCAGTACAAGAGAGACTGGGAACTGCTGGAGAGAATCCAGGAGAGGCTGCAAAAATGCTGAGGGGCCTGGAGCATCTCTGTGATGAGAAAAGGCTGAGAGCCTTGTTGCTCTTGAGCCTGGAGAAGAGCAGCCCCAGAGAGGATCTTCTCAATGCTGGGCAAGAGATAAAGGGTGAGGGGCAAGAGGCTGGGGCCAGTCTCTTTTCCGTGGTGCCCAGTGACAGGACAAGGGGCAATGGGCACAAACCAGAAGCCAGGAGGTTCCATCTGAACATGAGGAGGAGAAAATTCCTTGGGGTGAGGGTGCTGAAGCTTTGGAGGAGGCTGCCCAGAGAGGTTGTGGAGTCTGCTTCTGGTCTCTCAGACCAGTTGTGAGATTAGAGATCATACCTCTGCTAGCTCTTACACTCAGTGATTTGAGAACACTGTGCTCTGAGGGACGTTTTTCTGCACTAAACCCCACAGTTTTGGTTTCTAAAACCTTCTGTATTTGTAGTTGACTCGAAGAAGATTGATCGAGATGCAAAAATCCCACCCGAAACTTTGGAAGGCCTGAAGGAGTTGGGTCTCTTTGGCATGCAGATTCCAGAGGAATATGGTGAGTGAATGGTCACAAAAAAGCAACCTAGTGACTGAAGTGAAATAAAACACTTTGGGCTCTTGCAAAATGTGTCTGTACTGCTCCCTGTGTAGACTTGCATTTAGCACTTGGGTGCCTAAATTAGAAGCTGAGGCTTCCTCCCTGTGATGTGAACACCAGGAATGTCTGTTGGCTACTAGGGAGCTCTGCATACCCCTGTCTTGGACTCCTGAGTTGCAGAACTAATTTTAGGTGGTGTAAATTCCTCCTGGCATAGCACTTTCCTTTTTGTTCTTTTTTTTTTGTTTGTTTTTTTTTGGCTGCAGCAGAGCTTGACATTCAGTGAGGCTTCCAGTTCTTGCTGGTGAGTCCTAAAATTGTACTGGGTTCAAACTACAGTGTTTGATGGAGCTGACTTGTCCAAGCTGTCACCTGTCAGTGGTAGACAGGAATGTGTTTGACCACGCAGAAGTGTAAAACTACAATGTCTGGTTATGGAATGTGTAAAATCTTCCTGTGCACTGCTGAATAAAAAGTAATCCTCTTGAGATCAGAGATATTAGGTCCTCAGTGGATTAAACCTCAAATCTGGCTTTTCAAGGAAATGTTGATCACGTGCGTAAAATAAGCATTGAGGTTGAAGTCAGTACACTGCATGAAACTCAGAAAGGAGATCATTGCAGTGCCCACTTCCTATTGTTAAAGGAGGGGACTTCAGAAATTACAGCTCAGAGGAAGACAAAACTGTGCTTGACCATCTGCAGGAAACAGATTCAGTGAGGGAGATTATGGAATGGTTTTGGTTGGAAGAAACCTTAAAAATTGTCTACTTCCAACCCCCTGCCATGGGCAGGGACACCTACTGGAACCTATCCAGCCTGGCTTTCAACATTTCCAAGCCTGGAGCCTCCACAGCTTCTCTGGGCAGCCTGTCCCAGTGCCTCACCACCCCCCTGGGGAACAGTTTCCTTGTGTCTCATGTAAATGTGGCTTGTGGCCATTTGTAGCCATGGCTCCTCATGCTGTCACTTCTCCACCAAATGGTCCTCTCTTCAAATCCATCTTTTCCCAGCTGAGAGACATGGCTGTCCAGCTTTGTAACACAGCATGGAAATGCCATCAAAGTGGGGCAGTTTTCATTCTGACTCTTTTTACCATTGCACACTGGATTCAGCTGAATGGTGCTGTGGTGGCTTGCTTGGGCACAACCCTCTGCTTTCTGGCTGGAAGGAAAGGCAGCACAGCTCATGCTTATTGAGCTGTTCTCTCAGTGAGTTCTTCTGGCACAGTGCACCAGTGTGGTGCTGCTTTGTGGGCAGGTCACCTCCAATCTGTGCTAAGGTGCTTTCCACTCAGCTGTCTTGTATTCATCATAGTTCTGTACTTGAAAGGGACTTAAACTGGAATAAACAAACCATGTTGCTTGTAAAGATGTGTGCCAGGAGGCTGGAGCCAGGCTCTGCCGGGTGATGCGCAAGGACAGGACAAGGGGCAATGGGTGGAAGCTGAGAGTCATAGAATCAACCAGGTTGAAAGAGACCTCCAAGCTCATCCAGTCCAACCTATCACCCAGCCTTATCCAATGGCACTAAGTGCTCCATCCAGGCTTTTGCTGAACACCTCCAGGGATAGTGACTCCACCACCTCCCTGGGCAGCCCATTCCAATGCCAATCACTCTCTCTGACAAGAACTTTCTCCTAACATCCAGCCTGTACCTCCTCTGGCACACCTTGAGACTGTGTCCCCCTCGTTGCTGGTTGCCTGGGAGACCAACCCCCACCTGGCTACCACCTCCCTTCAGGCAGTTGTAGACATCAATGAGGTCACCCCTGAGCCTCCTTTCCTCCAGGCTAAACAGCCCCAGCTCCCTCAGACTCTCCTCAGAGGGCTGTGCTCCAGGCATAGGAAGTTCCATGGAAATACGAGGAGGAATTTTTTTCACTATGAGGGTGACAGAGTGCTGGAACAGGCTGCCCGGGGAGGGTTGTGTAGTCTCCCTCTCTGGAGGTATTGAAGACCTGCCTAGATGTGTTCCTGTGTGATCTACTCTGGGTGATTCTGCTCTGGCAGAGGTGTTGGACTGGATGATCTTTCAAGGTCCCTTCCAGCCCCTGACATTCTGTGATTGTGTTGTCCCAGGTGGCCTTGGTCTGTCCAACACCATGTATGCACGTCTGGGAGAAATCACTGCTTTGGATGGGTCCATCGCAGTTACTCTGGCAGCTCACCAAGCTATTGGCCTTAAGGTAATGCTCTTCTGCCATGGCAAGAAGCTCTGCACAAAGGGGAGGTCAAATTTGGTGCAATGTGGACTGTGGGTGTAACAACTAACAACTGCAGATGACACTAAGCTGGGTGGAGGTGTTGATCTGCTGGAGGGTAGGGAGGCTTTTCAGAGGGACTTGGACAGGCTGGATCCACGGATGGGGTTGGGATGATGTTCAGCAAGGCCAAATGCAATCTCACAGGAAGCTGTTGAAAGCCTGTGTAATGAAATCATTCAGAACCTGAGGAAGTGATGTGCTCTGTTCTCTGAGTAGGAGCTCGGAACATTGCTGCTTTGGAAATTGTATTAGAACAAAATTGTAGTGATGGTAATGAAGGTGTGAGAAAGAATAAAGGCAGAACTGTGTCAGAGCAGCAGCTAAGCCTTCCCTGACAGCACCAATAGCCTAGAAGGGAACCCTAACACCCATTTCCTAAGGGCATTTGAACAGCTGTGTGATGTTAGCTTTGCCACATTTTAATGTCTGATAAGTGATTGTGGCCATTGTTTCTTAAGCTGTCCCTTGTCATGCCCCAGCATGTGCAAATTAAGCTTCCTGTACTTGGTGAAGCTTGTCACCTTCATTTCTTCTTAACACAGATTGATGCTGAAAGGTTTACTCTCCATTCTTTATTTAGGGCATCCTCATTGCTGGCACAGATGAGCAGAAAGCAAAGTACCTGCCTAGGCTGGCATCTGGGGAGCACATTGCAGCTTTTTGTCTCACTGAGCCTGGAAGGTACTGGATTTGTAATCATAAAAGCTTCAGAAAACACCAAAATTATTACTTCATTTTATTCTTTCATCTCCATTATGGTGATTGCTTGGTATTCTAAACTAATCTGATGCCTGTGGCTTCATTTTTCTATTGTTCTTTTTAAAAGCTCCACCTCGAATCATGTAATTCATCCTTGGTAACTCATCCTTTCCCAGTTGCATTGCTCATGGCATTTCCATGAAATCATTAACCATTGTTGTTCCCATCCCAGGCACTGAGCCACTTAATTTCTGGCATTGCTGAATGTGAATGGAAAGGATCCTTTGTGCTGTGTTAAAAATAACAATGCTGTGACTCTCTGGGAGGCTCTCAGCTCTTTCTCAAAATCACAAAAGCCTCTATTGAAGGAGCTACTAAAAATAAGAGGAAGAAATTGTGGCCTTTTCTTTGAGGTTAGCAAAGGCATCTTTGTAGCAGCAGCAGCTCCACTTATGACAGTGATTCAGTGACTGTTGCCAGTGTTGCAGCTCCTGTTGGTGCAGGAGGGACACAGTTTTCTTAAAACCATATAGGCAGAAGTAAAGGAAACTGAAGGACTGAGAATGCAAACATGACTCAGGGTGAGCAGAGGGAAAAGATGTAGGTTTTTTAATGCCTGTTTCTTGAATACCTTGCTTGTCTTTCAGTGGAAGTGATGCTGCCTCCATCCAGACCAGAGCAACCCTCAGTGAAGATGGGAAATACTTCTTGCTGAATGGCTCCAAGGTACCCACAAACAGGCCGCCAGTGTGGTAGGGTTTTCTTAGAAGTTGATAGAAATTAAGAGCTTCGTCTTCAGCATCACTGCAGGCAGGCAGTTTGGCTTGGCAGCTGCCTCAGAACTTTGAGGTTTCCAAGCTGGTGACAAAGCCACACCGGTCCAGGGTCAAGGAGAATAGAAAAGCAGGGGGTGGTCTCCACTAAACTCTTAGAATCATAGAATGGTTTAGGTTGGAAGGGATCTCAAAGCTCATCCAGTTCCAACCCCCCTGTGCCATAGGCAGGGACACTGCATAGAACAGGTCACTCAAGGCCTCATCCAGCCTGGCCTTGAACACCTCCAGGGAGGGAGCAGCCACAACCTCCCTGGGCAACCTGTGCCAGTGTCTCACCACCCTCACTGCAAAGAACTTCCTGACATCCAGTTTCAATCTCCCCTCTGCCAGTTTAAATTCATTACTTGGTAAGAAAAATATCAAAAACCATTTCAGGTCTTTCTCTGCCTCACCAGCCTCTGGTGGTCAGCTTAAGGGAGGGTTAATGACAGCACAGGCTAAAATAAGCTAAACTCACATTTCCCCCTGGCTTCATTCTCCATGGCAGATTTTACAGGCATTTCTGAGTGAGAACATGACATTTAATGGGAAACAGGGCAGCTTGAAGCAGGTCTGCTCAAAGAAACTGGCAAAATACAACCTTGAAATGTAGAGATTTGCTGTTTGATACATCAACACATTGCAGACTTGATCTGTTGTCGAGATATTTGTCTGTGATCTGAAGAGACCCACCCTGTGGGAAAGGTTTCTGCTTACCAGGCCATGTAAGATCCAGAGAAATTCCTATCAGGGCTCAAATTCAAAGTGGTTCTACAGTCTGTGGCACCCTTGTAGCCTTCAGAAGTAGCTGTTGTGGAAATGCCCCTTGGATTTTAATTTAATTTCACTCTTTTATTCTTCACGGTTGCTCCAAAGTAACCTTCTTCCTTGGTAGTGCACTCCCAGGAACCCAGACTGGTAGCAGAGCACTCTTTAGAATTTAAGGGAGGAAAGCAGCAGTTTTCCACCTCTGTTCTCTGCTGGGCTGTGCCAAAACACTTTGCTGTGCTCACAGACTCAGAAGAGATGTGTTTCTTACACAGCTTTCCTCTCTCCAAACAGGTTTGGATATCGAATGGTGGCCTGGCCAGTATTTTCACAGTCTTTGCCAGGACAGAGGTCGTGGATAAAGATGGACAAGTCAAAGACAAAATTACTGCTTTCATTGTCGAGCGAGACTTTGGTGGAGTCACCCACGGGAAGCCTGAGGACAAGTTGGGCATTCGAGGGTCCAACAGTAAGAGCCACTCCCAATTACTGACAGAAGTTGTTTCTGTGTTTGAGTAGTTTCTGTTGTTCAGATCAGCTGGATTCAGAGGCACAGCAATACCTATTCCATTTAACAGGATAAGCTTCATGGTCCCTTACCCTGATTTTCAGAGATTTGTAGACTCATAGAATAATTTGAGAGAGACCTGAAAGATCACCTAGGGACACGTCCCACTAGCCCAAGCTGCTCCAGGCCTCATCCAGCCTGGCTTTGAACAGCTCCGGCAGGGTTATCCACAACCTCCCTGGACAACCTGTTCCAGTGTCTCACCACCCTCACTTCCTCATCTCTGGTCTTAGTCTCCCCTCTTCCAGCTCAAAGCCATTGCACCTCATCCTGTCACTCCAGGCCTTTGCCAGAAGTCCTTCCCCAGCTCTCCTGTAGCCCACTTCAGCTGCTGGAAGGATGCTCTTAAGGTCTCTTCAGACTCTTCTCCAGGCCAAATAGCTCCAGTCTTCTCAGCCTGTCCATAAAGGAGAGGTTCTCCAGCCCTATGATCATCTTCATGCCCTTCTCTGGACCTGTTCCACCATCTCCATGTCCTTCTTACACTGGTGGCTCCAGACACGGTGCTGCAGGTGGGTTCAGAGCAAAACAGAGGGGCAGAATCCCCTCCCTGTGCTGCTGCTCTCCCTGCTTTGGATGCAGCCAGCACACAGCTGCCAGTGACCATTGTTTGTCACCAGCTGATACCCGCCAAGTCCTTCTCCAGACTGCACTGGAGCCACTTATCCTTGTTGAGCTTCATGAGGTTGTCTGGGGCCCACCTCTGCAGCCCATCCAAGTCACTCTGGATGGCACCAGTCCTATCAGTCCTTCCTAAAGCAGGGTGAGAATTAAGAAGTCCATCTTGTGTCACTCTGCCCTGCACGTGTGAAGCTTCCCTAGCTATGAAGTGAAAGTAGTTAGTCAGATGGCAAACAAGTAGCTTTAGCCTAGAAATAAGTTCTTACAAGCTCTTAAGTTCACTCATGATTGTAGCTTTTCACCATCTGTCGTTTGGACTGGAGTGCTGTTGCCTAAAACTGAGACAAAACTCTAGTTCTCTGCTTCCACAACCTACATTAATGAGCTGCTGAATGCCTTACATCAGGAATTGCTGGCTGGCAGTCTTTCCCCAAGCCCTTACTCCTTTGGCAAAGCCTTTGTAAGCTGTCATAAACAGAGCCTCAGGAAAGCTGCTTTTCTGTGACAAAGAGTGCTAGCAAATCATCCTCCTGAACGTCTTTGAAATATTTCTGCATCAATATTTCTACATAACAAGTAAACAGCTCTTAACTGTGTGTTTCAGCCTGCGAAGTACATTTTGAAAACACCAAAGTGCCTGTAGAGAATGTGATTGGAGAAGTAGGAGGAGGATTTAAGGTAAGCCGTGAGGAATAACTGCTGATGACTTTCAAAAGCCTGAAAGAGACCTCTTTTTCCCCAACTCTGCTGAAGTTTCCTTTTTGGTCATATGGATATTGGAAAAGTGAAGAGGTTGGTGACAGGAAATGGGTTTGAGCTGTGCCAAGGGAGGTTTAGGTTGGACATGAGGAAAAATATCTTGGGTGAGAGAGTGGTGAGGGGTTGGAACAGGCTACCCGGGGAGGTGTTGGAGTTGCCATGCCTGGAGATGTTCAAGAAGTTGTAGGTGTGGTGCTTCAGGACATGGTTTAGTGGTCGTGGTAGTTGGGTTATAGTTGGACTGGATGATCTTAAAGGGTCTTTTCCAGCCTTGGTGACTGTGATTCTGTGACTCCATGGTCTTAAGAGGACTTTTCCAACCAAACCAATTCCATGACTCCATGGGGCAAGCCAGCAGTAACCATCGTAGCCTAAGGAGCCTTTTTGTGACACCAACACTGCCTAAACCCGTTCATTCTCTTTACAGGTTGCCATGAATATCCTGAACAGTGGAAGGTTCAGCATGGGTAGTGCTTCTGCTGGAATGATTAAAAAATTGATAGGTAGGTGAATTAAATGTTCTGAACTTGCATGGCTGGATGCCATGCCAAAAAAAAAGGCTGATCCTGCAGTTAATTCAGGATAGAAACTTCAGTCCTGACCGTAACCTCACCGTGTGTTTAGTCAGGAGGTGCTTTGCCTTCTTTACAAGTTTGCTTACAGTGGTTTAACACTGAAGTGTTTCCATTTCTTGTACTACCTTGTCTAGGAGGACAGGCTCACACCTCAGCCTCTTGTTTCCAAGCCTTTGGAAAACTTCCCGAAGCTGCTCAATGTCTTCCACAAGCTGCTGCTTGTGAAGCAACCAGGGGTTTGCTGTGGAGAGGCTGGAATGTCACAACTTGTGATAGGACAGGGAGCAATGGGTGGAAGTTGTAGCAAAAGAGGTTCCACCTCAACACAAAGCGGGACTTCTTTACTGTAAGGGTCACAGAGCACTGGCACAGGCTCCCCAGAGAGGTTGTGGAGTCTCCTTCTCTGGAGACTTCAAAGGTCTGTCTGGATGTGTTCCTCTGTGATCTGTGCTAGATTGTATGGTCCTGCTCTGGCAGGGGCCTTGGACTCGATGATCTTGAGTCCCTTCCAACCCCTAATGTCCTGTGAACCAGCCAGCAGAAAGGCCCTCTCAGCAGGGGTGGTTGTCACAGTTGTAGTTCTGCTGCTTTCAGATGGATTTGTGTTTTGTTTTTAAAGAGACCACAGCAGAATATGCTTGCACCAGGAAACAGTTCAACAAGAAACTGAGCGACTTCGGATTAATTCAGGTAATAAAAAATGAAACCCACAGCATCTCTCTTCTGTGTTGTTCAAGTGTGAGGACATAGACTGTGCTGAGGGGCTTCTGCCTCTGCTGATTTAGTGGTGTTAAACGTGTGCAAACTTAGCACAGCCTTCTGCACGTTGATCTGCTGCATGTCTAGAATGAGAAATGTCATGAGTAAAGATACTTTTTGTTAGGTTTTACTTGTTTTGCAGGAGTGCTTTTTGTTTGCTCCCATTTGATAATTCAGATTTTTCATGTTGTTTTGCAGTAGTGCTTTTTGTTAGCTACCATTTCATAATTCAGATTTTTCATGTTGTTTTGTAGTAGTGTTTTTTGTTAGCTACCATTTGATAATTCAGATTTTTCATGTTGTTTTGTAGTAGTGTTTTTTATTAGCTACCATTTGATAATTCAGATTTTTCATGTTGTTTTGTAGTAGTGCTTTTTTGTTAGCTACCATTTGATAATTCAGATTTTTCATGTTGTTTTGTAGTAGTGTTTTTTATTAGCTACCATTTGATGATTCAGGTTTTTCATGCTTGTTTTGCAGTAGTGCTTTTTGTTAGCTACCATTTAGAATTATATTAGGACAGAATAAGCCAGGTTGGAAGAGACCTCCCAAGGTCGTCCAGTCCAACCTAGCACCCAGCCCTATCCAGTGGCACTAAGTGCTCCATCCAGTCTTTTCTTGAACACCTCCAAGGATGGTGACTCCTCCACCTCCCTGGGCAGCCCATTCCAATGCCAATCACTATCTCTGTCAAGAACTTCTTCCTAACATCCAGTCTATACCTCCTCTGGCACAACTTGAGACTGTGTCCCCTCGTTCTGTTGCTGGTTGCCTGGGAGAAGAGACCAACCCCACCTGGCTACAACCTCCCTTTAGATAGCTGTAGACAGCAATGAGGTTTTTCATGTTTTGCAGTAGTGCTTTTTGTTAGCTACCGTTTGATAACTTAGTTTTCTCATTATTGTTTTGCAGTAGTGCTTTTTTTAGCTACCATGAGATAATTCAGATTTTTCATGTTGTTCTGCAGTAGTGCTTTTTGTTAGCTGTTACCAAGCTGCAGTTGGACTGTGGGGCTTGGGGTGTGAATTGGTATGTGATTCCTCTATTGCTGTTCGACAGGAGAAGTTTTGTTTTATGGCTGTGAAAGCATATGTAATGGAGAGTATGGCTTACCTCACTGCAGGCATGATGGACAGGCCAGGCTTGCCAGACTGCTCTGTGGAGGCAGCCATGGTCAAGGTAAGTTATTTGATTGCAAAACTTGCCTACAGCTTTAAGAGAGGAAAGGTTTAACACCTCCCCTGTTCTTCACCTACATTCCAGATTGCTGACAGGCTCAGGTATTACCTTTAAACTTAGGATACAAACACCTCAGCTAGATGGAAAACCAGATTTAACTCTTTTCTCTATATCCCATGCACCTTTGGTTAGCTCAGACTCAGGAAATCACGACTGCACACAACAGGTTTGGGGTATCATGGTCCTCTTGAACTTCTATGTGGCCTCACGTGATTGCAAAAGTGAAAAAACTCAGTTTTATTTCCAGCTGCAGGCCTGGCTGAGGGACTTCTGTCCTGGCTTTAACTCAAGATTGGTTGCAAAATGAATGTGGAGAATCAGGCCCTCTCCACAGGAATGCCACTGGTTCAGGTGTTCTTGCAGCACAGGGTCAGATGCTTCTTGGAAAGGCACCTCTGAGTAGAGCTCAGCCTTGAGTAGAAGTCACCCACTTGTTCAGCCCCCATTGATGGTCCCTTACAGTGTGGTGGGTTCTAAAGAGCCCACGTTGTGGTGAATCAGAGCAGACATGAAGTGCTCCAGCTATTTCTCTTGGTGCCTGTCACTTTGCCAGGAAGCTCTGACCCAGCTCTGCAGCCTGAGCCGGCTTCAGGCCAGCTCTTAAGCAGGGTGTTGTACCAGCAGTGCAGTGCCAGGTGGATGAGGAGCATGGTGACTGAAGTGCTGTTCTGTGGCAGGTGTTCAGTTCTGAAGGAGCATGGGCCTGTGTGAGTGAAGCACTGCAGATCCTTGGAGGCCTGGGCTATATGAAAGATTACCCCTATGAACGCTACCTCAGAGACACCAGGATCCTCCTCATTTTTGAGGCAAGTACCCATACCCTAGCTTATTCTCACACTTGCATTCTTACCCCTCAATGGAGGTGTTCAAGGACAGGCTGGATGGGGCCTCGAGCAACCTGGCATAGTGGGAGGTGTCCCTGCCCATGGCAGGAGGTTGGAACTGGATGATCTTCAAGGTCCCTTCCAACCCAAACCAATTTGGGATTCTTCACAGCCAAATCAAATCAGAATTGCCAGTTGAGAGAAAGCAAAAGGTAGCAGACAGTTGTGGATTGAGAGAGATCTTTTGGTAGTAGAACAGTAGGAGAAGGGGAGGGGCAGAACAGACCTGCCTGGAAAACACTCATGGTGTAACCTTCATAATTAACTAAAGAATGTGTCTTCAAAATTAGACATTAAAAAAATATTAATTAATAGTGTTTAACTTCTGTTGCTTGCTTTCAGTATCCCTGATACTCTCCAGCATCCGACTCCTCAGCTTGTGTTAGTACAACTCCCTTCTCCCCGCAGCCCCAGCTCCTCTCCCTCTCCCTCACCAAGGCAGCCCCAGCTCCCCTCTCCTCTGGGCCCAGCAGTGCAGGTGCTGTTAGCAGTGTATTTTCCTTCCAAGTGATGATCATCCTTCACCTTACAGAGAGAGCTCAGAAGGACTTTATCAGTCCAAATGCATTTTACAACATCTTGAGGAAAATCACAGCACTCAGATGTTAAAATCAGTGTTAGGGGAGAACACAGGAGCCCAGCATGGTCTGAGTTTTTGGAAAATGCTCTGAATGCTTTGTACTTGACACTGCCTTTGTGTTTTTGACAGGGCACCAATGAAATTCTGCGGCTGTACATCGCTCTGACAGGGATGCAACATGCAGGCAGAGCCCTGACTGACAGAATCAAGTACGTGCTGCTGTGCTGCTGTGGGCTCTCACCCAGCCTAGCAGGGTTTGACAACTCCTGACGGGCAGAGAGGAGGGGAGGCTGCAGGGAAGAGCTCATAGCATTTTTCAAACTGTTACGTGCGTCCAAGATGGTTGGGTGTTAGAAGTGGCTGTGGTTTTCTCTTTTGAATTAGATGGCTTAGAAATGCAGGAATCTTGGCCTTACCCTATTTAATTTCACAATTCCAGCTTGTGCAGAATTCCTTCTTGCAAGAGCAGCGATTAGAATTCTCTATCTTAAGGTTTTACAGCAAAATTGCATTGATTTTATGGGTGTAACTCAATGTTTTGAGTACCTGTGCTGGTGCCTGGGATTTGAGTGTTTTGGAGAGGAGCTTAGTATGAACCATGTTTCATACCTCTCAAACCATATGGTTGCTCTCCAGACTTCATAGGAAAGTGGATCAGAAGGGCCTGATGGTTCCTAGACAAATTGCAGGTGTTTTGGCAAAGCATTTGGGATTTGGAAGTGGTTCTCTGCACTATCTCAATAATAGATTCATAGAATGGTTTAGGTTGGAAGGGACCTCAAAGATTATCCAGTTCTAACCCAGCTCCCACTAGAACAGGCCTTGCAAGTCAAAGAATGGCCTTTAACAGCTGCTGTTTATTCAACGTTGTAGAGAAATCAAGAAAGGAAACGTGGGAGTGGCACTGGGGGAGTTAATGAACAAGTTACGGGACACAATGGGCAGGAAAGTGGATTTTGGACTAGCTGGAGATCGTGGAGCAGCACACCCCAGCCTGCAGGTAAGCCAAGGGCAGTGACACTGCTCTGTAGTACTTGGTTCCTTTCACCCTCACAGCTGTGTCCCTCTGCTTAGGAACAGGGAAATTAAAAAATTCACGCAGAAGTTTGTACCATTTTAGGGGTAGGGATGACATGGGCACATAGCAAGGTGAAGACTGCTCCAAGTCTTTTTACACCAAGTCCATTTTACTAACCTAGAGTAAAATTCCACAGTTAAAGATGTTGTTAGTAATGGCCTGTTCCTGCCCTTACTCATCAGTTTAGTTACAAAACACAGGATTTTGTTGGCTTCAAGGAGTTTCCTCAGGGGGAACTTGATGAAGTTCAACAAGAGTAGAGTCTTGTAGAGCCCTGCAACTGGGGAGGAACAACCCCTTGCACCAGGACAGGTGAGGGGTGACCTGCTGGAAAGCAGCTCCATGGAGAAGGGCCTGGGAGTGATGAGGGACAAGAAGTTCCCCAGGAGCCAGCAATGTTGTATTTTCTGTTTTATTTTCTAGGAGAGTGCCAAGAAACTTGAAGAAAACATTTATTACTTTGGAACAACAGTGCGAGGCCTGCTGACTAGGTTTGGGAAGGTAACTGTTCTTTTGGTTGTTCTCTTTGGTATTGAATAGTTCATCTTCAACCAAAGTGGTCTTGCTAGAACCTAGAGTAGCATATGGCAGGAGCCATAGCTCCCTGTGCACACATTTCCTTGGAGTATGAGAAGGTAACAGTGAAATTCCACAGGTGATGCAATGGAAAACTTGTGTTAGGGAAAAAAAAAAAAGAAAAGCCTCAAAGAAACCCAAAGGCAGCAGTCTCAGTGAATTTGTTGCTTTCCTCTGCCTCTGTAATCAAAACTCCTGCCTGTACAGGGATTGTTTTAAGTACTTTACTGTGGGCAGCCACTGGAACTCAGGTTTCCCTGTCCCCAAAGGAAGAGCAGTACCAGCAGGTTTTGAATGTCCACATGTTGTACAGCAGAGAGTCTGTCACTGTCTCCTGTCACTGTCATTGCGCCACACAGAATGGTGTAGTTAAAATAGGAGACTGAACCTGGCACAGCCTGGATTGTCAGCTTAGCAGCCATTAATCTGGTGTGTTCTGAGGCTGCTCCTCAGGCTGGGCCCCACCACATTCCACCTTACCACATACATCTACTGAACAGCCTTTCTGTCCTTGGTGCTGTAATGTCAAAGAGTTTGGCATCACTGAAGTGGTTTTAAGACCCAGCTATTTTGGTTGCACACAGGAGTGCTTTCAGAGCAACTTGGATTCACTGGCTGCAGCCAGGCAGACAACTAAAAGGTAAAACCGCAAATCCAAAATCTTGTTAGGGTAGAAATTCCATGTGCCAGCTTCCCTGTCTGTGCCAGGCAAGGATGAGCCTAAATGCAAAATAGGAAAATAATGTTTGGAGGAAGTGGAAAGTCATGGCCGTTGCTGCTCTTGCAGACCATCGTGGACGAGCAGCTGGTCCTGAAGAGAGTGGCAGACATTGTCATCAACCTCTATGCCATGACAGCAACCATCTCCAGAGCCAGCCGCTCCATCAGCATCGGCCTCAGGAACCACGACCACGAAGTAAGGCTGCTGGCATCAGGCCTGCCCACCCTGCTCCCTGGCACTCTCTCACCTCTGTAACAGAGCTACTTGTCAGCAAAGCTCCAACCTTCTACCTCTACCAGTTGACCTTCCTCTGAGCCCTGCACAGGCACCATCCTGGGCTGGTCCCCAGAAGTGAGGAGGGAGGGGACTGTGCCCTTCTCCCCTCTGCTGAGACCCCCACCTGCAGTGCTGGGGCCAGCTCTGGAGTCCTCAGCAGAGAGGGACCTGTTGGAGCAGGGCTAGAGGAGACCACAGCAATGCTGGGAGGGCTGGAAGCTGGGAGAGTTGGGCTTCTTCAGCCTGGAGAAGAGAAGGCTCCAGGGAGACCCTAGAGCAGCCCTCCAGTACGTGAAGGGGTCTACAGGGGAGCTGGGGAGGGACTTTTGACAAAAGCCTGGAGTGAGAAGGATGGAGGGGTGATGGCTTCAACCTGGAAGAAGCTGGATTGAGATCAGACATTAATAAGCAGTTCTTCCCACATGAGGGTGTGTGAAGCAATGGAACAGGTTGCCCAGAGATGTTTGAAAGCTCTAAGCCTGGCAGTGTTCTGAACCAGGTTGGATGAGCTCTTGAGCAACCTGGTCTACTGAAGATGTCCCTGTCCATGACACGGGTTGAGTTAGATAATCTCCAAGGTCCCTTCCAACTCAAACCATTCTTAGATTCTATGGTGCTGGCCTGAGAGAGCTCTACACCAGCAGGCCTTGTGTGCTGACATCTCAGGGATCACAAACCCCAAGGACAAAGTTTTGATTCCACTTCAAGTACACTCCACAGCTGTTAGGAATTTGCACCTTAGCAGAGCAAACTGCTGTCAAACCAGCAGTGCAGCAGAGTACTTCTAACCCAGCAGGGGTGCAGTCACCACACCAGTTCCCCCACAGGTGCTCTCAACATTATTCAGCTGTTTAACACAGCTTCACACAGAGACAGGAAATTTCTGAATCACAGAACCATTTTGGTTGGAAAGGACCTTTTCAGCTCAAGTCCAACCAAGAAGTGCTTACGGAAGAACTGCAAATGTGCAGGGTCTCAGCTGCTGGTAGCCTCTGGGACCTCCCAAGCTCTTCCATAGAATGATTAGTAAATAGCAGAACAGCATCTTGTCAGTGAATTTATCCATTTATTGACAGGCCATGCAGAAAATGAAGTGTTAGAGTGGTTACCTTTGTCTTCATATTCTGTGTGTAAGCTGCTTCTGGTCAGTCTGGAGCAAAGGGACTTCCCAGCTCTGACACTGGGTAGCTGTGGAGAGAAAACAACAGCTAAATTTCACACAGTCACTTAGTGGTGGGGGTTGGAAGGCACCTCCAGAGAGCATCCAAGGCAGGTTCACCTAGAGGTCACACAGGAACACATCCAGGTGGGCCTTCAGTCTCCAGAGATGGGAACTCCACAAGCTCTCTGGGCAGACTTAATTAAAGAAGTCTCTTGTTATGCTCCAGTTTGTGCCCATTACTTCTTCTGTCACTGAGCACTACTAAGAAGAATCTGTCCCAATCCTCCTGACACCCACCCTTGACATATTGATCAGCATTGATCACATCCCCTGCTCAGGTTGCTCCTCAGACTAAACAACCCCAACTCTGTCAGCCTTTCACTCCTCACAGAGCTGTTCCAGTGCCCTCTGCATCTTTGTAGCCCTTTGCTGTGCCCTCTCCAGCAAGTCCCTGTCCTTCATGAACTGGGGAGCCCAGATGTGGCCTCAGTAAGGCAGAGCCACAACTGCTGTCATGCCCAGGCTCCTTTATCAGGAGTCAACCCCAGACTGTCAGGAGTGGAACTCTTTTTACTGCCTTGTTTTCATTCTGAAATTCAGTTGTTAGTTTATAACTGAGCTTTCCTGTTTCCTCAGGTGCTCCTCACAAATATCTTCTGCACAGAAGCCTATTTCAAGAATAATTATGCCATGGCTCAGTTACAAAAATGTAAGTTCTATAAAACAGAATTTTTTTTTATACTTTTGGGGCTTTCACAGACTCCCAACAGAAGTTAGGTGGGTTTGATGTGACCAAAATGTGACTTTTAATAAGGTCAGGAAAAGAACTGGTACCAGGCAGATATAGTCTCTTCATTTAATGAACAAAAGCCACAGAGAGGTGGATTTTTAAGCCTATCTGTGGGGAGGAACATCAAATCTGTTAAGAAATAGGTGTTTGACCTTACTTGGGTATCTATTACTGTCTTCACAAGACTTAACTGCTAGGTGCTGACCACTTGGTGTCTGAAACAGCCTGCACTGATCAGTCTTTTCCTGCAGATAAGGTTCCATTATTTCCTGTCAAGGAAGTGTAGAGACTTGGGGCTTGATTCCAAAATCCTATGTGAAAGAAACTCCTCAGCAGTTTACTGAGCCCTGCCCCTGCTTCTCAACAGATGCAGATGAAAACCTGGATGACAGTATCAAAAAAGCTGCAAAGCAGGTGCTGGAGAAGAGAGCCTACATCTGTTCTCATCCTCTGGACAGGACCTTCTGATCCCTTCTCTGCCAGCACCTCCTGAGGAATGTCTTAACAGCCACTGACTGCCTGCAGCTCAGCTCCCTGCACCTTACAAATTGCTGCAGCAGCAGGTTACTGAATGTCATCAGCCCTAACTCTGCAAAGCGGAATTGTAAACACAGCTTCATAGAGGACAAAGAAATAAAGACAGTTTATTTAATAGCCTCACCTTAATATGACTGGATCTGCAGATGTCTGCTCCCCTTAGAGCTAAAGCCAGATGAGGGCAAGGGAGTGAGATGTGTGCTCCCAGGGAAGCTTAAATCAGCCACTCACCTGCAGAGATGCACTGAGAGACAGATGAGGCTGGCAGAAGAGCAGCCTGAGAGGGGAATCTTAGTGCTCAGCAAGAGCTGAAGAGTGGGGACTTGTTTCTTAAAGCAAACAACTGGGGCAATGATGCTGGTGAGGGGTCTTGAACACAGATCCTATTGTATGAGGAGCAGCTGAGAACTGGGGTTCATATTCTATAACCCCCTGAAAGGAGGCTGGAGCTGGGTGGGGGTTGGTCTCTTCTCCCCAGTAACAAGTGATGAGAAGAAGTGGCCTCAGCTTGCACCTAGAGAGGCTGAGAGTGGAGATTAGAAGGAACTGCTTCCCTGAAAGGGTTCTCAAAGACTGGAGCAGGCTGCTCAAAAGAGGTGTATGACTCCTCACCTCTAGAAGTATACCAAAGACATTTGGATGACGAGTTTAGGGGCATAGTCTAACAATTGTGTACAGGCAGATGTTAGGCTATAGTTGGACTCAACGATCTCAAGGTGTTCTCCAAGCAGGTAATTCTATGACTGTAAGGAGCAGAAGGGTTTATGGTAACAACTTCCATCTCATGTAAACTTCACAAAGGATTTCCATCAGCACTAGTCAGACTCCATGACCATTTACTCAGTTTTTTCCCCTACCCTCTTCCTTGCCTCAAATGTAATTTAGCTACCTGTTGACTGTCCCTGTGAGGTCAGCTTTATCCAGTGACACATTTCAACAGTGTCCCCACACTTGCCTTAGGGATGATCTGCTGGCCAGACCATCTGAGGAAGGCAGCTTTGGGTGACAGCTCCAGGTTAGCAACCATCTGTAGTTCACCAAGTGCTCTGTGTATTACTCACCTGTGTCCAGAAGAATGTGGGTCTCATCTTTCTGGGGTGGCTGCTCTTCTGTGAGGAGGGTGGTGCCTTCTGCTCCTGCAGATCAGCGAATCACAGAGCTGGTTGGAACAGAGACCTCCAAGATCATCCACTTCAACACTTGACCCAGAGGCCAGCTTTCTGCTCTGGGATCAAGTGCAGATGACACCAAGCTGGATGGTGCAGTTGACATCTGAGGGCTTTGTGAACCTTCAGGGATCAGGGCAACCTTCAGTATAATCTGGGCTGGGACATAGGAAGGGCTGGAAAGCAGCCCTGTGGAGAAGGAGGTGGGGATGCTATGGAGTGCAAAGCTGGGCATGAGCCAGCACCGAGCTCTGCCAGCCTAGAGCCAGCCCTGTCCTGGGCTGATCCCCAGCAGAGTGGGCAGCAGGGGCAGGGAGGGGATTCTGCCCTTCTGTTCTGCTCTGTTGAAACCCTTCCTGCAGTGCTGGGGCCAGGTCTGGAGTCCTCAGCACTGAAAAAGACATGGAGCTGCTGGAGTAGGGCCAGATGAGGTCACAGCAAAGCTGGGAGTGCTGGAAACTCTGCTGTGAGGCCAGGCTGAGAGAGTTGAGATTGTTCAGCCTGGAGAAGGCTCCAGGGAGACCTTCTGGTGGCCTTTTGGTGCTTAAAAGGGCTGATTAGAGAGCTGGGAACAGCTGTTTTAGAAGGGCCTGTTGTGACAGGAAAGGAGTAATGCTTTAAGAGAGATTGAAAAAGGTAATAACAAAAAAAACCAACAAACCTCCTCCTTTTAACAGTGAGGGTGGTGAGACCCTGCCCCAGGCTGCACGGAGAGATGGTAGAAGCCCCATCCCCTGGAACAGGTCAGATTGTGGCTGTAGTTGCAGATGTCTCCATGGACTGCAGGATGGGGTTGGACTGGGTGGCCCTGAAGGGTCCCTTCCAACACAAACCAGTCTGTGAGGTTATGGTTCATTGGAAGCAGGAACAGCAGAGCTGCACAATTACCATTTGAAAACACAAGTCCATTATTTGCTTTTCCAGCCCAAAGCAAATCCTGTTAGAGACACTAAGCCTGTGCCTAACACTAGGCTGTCTCCCACTACACACAACCAGAAAGCCCAGCTGGTGAGGGAAACGTGGCCATGGCACTTGGGGACGTGGTTTAATGGCCATAGTGGTGTTGGGTTGATGGTTGGACTTTTACAGCCAAACCCATTCTATGATCCTATAATTCTTTGAGTTTCATCGTTAGAACAGCCAAAGCCCAAGAGATGCACACCTCAGAGCCTGACAGTAACCAAGGAGGGCATACAGCTCACTCCTTTTAATGGGAGGCCTGGCACTCAGAATATTGAAAGCAAACAGAAAAAAGGGGTGGGTGGCATCGAGCTACCCTCCAAGGTTTAATTCTGCTTTTGTCACCAACACTCTCCTAGTTCCTGTGTTTGTTTTTCTGGAGCATTTGTAACCAGCAGCAGCTTCAGCTTTCAAAGCAGGCTGAGGCCTCAGGTCACTCATTTTAGATGCAGGCTCTGGCAACGATTCAGCCAACAAAAGAACAGTCAGGTGCAGGCCACCCATCCAGCTTTTCATATTCATGAGCATAAATCCTTTAGTCTTGCCAACTGTGGTGTCTTGGGGGGCGGGGGGAGGGGGGGGCGCTGCAATGCAGAGCTCAGGAGTCTATACAGCACCATGGCAATCGAGAGAACACATGGGGAGACATTTGGTATCCAGGCTATAGAAAGACCTCCACCTCCACATTTCATTAGGGGACATTACAATGTCTTTTAGTGCTCTAAGCCAGCTGGGCAAAAAAAAAAAAAAAAATCTCCTTTATTTTTCCCTCCCCCACTGCAGCCTGACAGGCAAATCAGTTAATTGAACAGATCTCCTCTCCCTTCCTCCATTATGCCTCAACATCAGAGCAAAGAACTGAAACAAATTTTAAACAACAAACATTTTATGCCTGTGCTGATTTGTTTCTCTTAAGAGGTTTGGTAAGATGGAGTCAACCTGTGCTATTTTCACCAGTTTTTAGTACAGATTTTGACTTCAGGGTAAAGGAGAAGAGTCACACATTATCTGCCTTCCAGAAAGCACAGGAGGGCTGTTGCTGCACAAAGGTCAGCCCCCAAAAGACCTTTTACTCCTTGCCTTCAAAATTGGTCCTGCCTTCCTAAGGGAGCATTTCAGAGGCTCATCATTCAGAGGGCCTTGGAGCTTCTGGGGTTCCAAGCTGGCTCTTGGCCCACCCACAAGTAGCTCAGGTGTTGTGGAGTGTTGGTGAACTGTCAGTAAGGTATCAGGACAGTGCAGGATCAGAGCAGCACCTTCACAAGGCAAACAACAAAGAGTAAAAAAAAAAAAAAAAACAAACCCAGGCAACAGAAACCAGCTAAATGGAAAAAAATAAAAGAGCTCTGGTCGTTTGAACTACAAAAAAACATGCTAAAAGCCTCTATTGCAGAGCCACCTTTCTTCAAGGATTCTACTAGAAGAAAGGATCCAGGAGGTAGAATAATGCCCACAGCAGAGACAAATCACTGTCTTCAAACCACACGTGAAGATGGAATTCATCCTGGCTGCTTCCAAAACTATTTGTCTAAGAAGAACCATGGTAAGCAAGTGTCTTACAGGAGACCAGGGAGCAGAAAAGCTGCAGGGGATGACAGGTTCCAGCAACCACCATAAATCTAGGCTTTTCTGCTTGTAAATATTCCAGTGAATCTCAGCTGGCTCTGGACAACAAAACCAAGCATCAACAACAAAAAGAAACACATAGCAAGCTTCAAAACAGCATTTCATAATGAAATACAACTTTGTTGTGTGAAACAACTGCTTGTGGGAGACCATGAGGTGCCTACCTCACCAAGGCACACTCAGGCTGCTGTGGCAGCACACAGATTGAGCTGCCTCCTCTCAGGCCCCCTCTGGATCAGTTACCTGGTGGTGCTCACAGCCTGCCTGAGCATGGTAACCAAAGCTGATTATCATCAGGCTGTGTGAAGGAAGATCAGGCAGCCAACAAAGGCAGCTTTACAGAAGGCTAAGCCAAGAAGGAGCTGTACCTCCCTGTCCTAGTTTTACCACAAAAGAACTAAGGTCTTAAAGAAGCTGGGTAAATGGAGGGGGAAAACTAGTGTATGGCCAAGGGCTTACCTGCTAAGATGCTTGAGAGCAGCCCTTATCAGGTGTGGTTTTCAGTCTTAGAGCATCAAAATCAGTTGTTATGAAGTGCAGAAGAGAGCAGTCCAGCTGGAGGGCTTCAGCATTGACTGCTGAAATCTCTTCCACCAAATCATGTGATAAAAGATGATTTATTGTAGTCAAAAAAAGTAGATGATACAAGCATAGGGAGCATCAGCCATCTCAGCACACATCCTCAAAGGCACAGCTGTTTCCACTCTTACTTTCAAAAGTGAGCCTGATTCCAGACAACGTGTTAGCAGGAGGGAGGGACAATCACTCACTGACCCTCTTCTCTTCTGGTTTGTGTCCTTACTGAGAGCAGCTGTATTGGGAGGGGAACAGTTAAGGATGGGAGCCCTGATATTCAAGCACTTTTGACCCAACAATAAATCAGTTAGACTGATTTTTAGCTACCCCACATGGATGCTACACTTCCTTCTTCCTAGGAGAATTACAGATCCTGAGCAACCTGTTCCAGTGTCTCACCACCTTCATGGTGAAGAACTTCTTCCTAAGGTCTAATCTAAATCTCCCCTTCTCCGGCTTGGATCCATTCATCCCCCCCCTAGTCCCATCACTACCTGACACCCTAAAAAGTGTCTGACCAGCTTTATGAACTGTACTCAAGGAAATTTTTTTCCTTTCAAAACATTTTAGTTTCTCAAGCCTTGGACCCTCTAATCTTTTCCAGAGAATCAGAGAATCATTTTGGTTGCAAAAGACCTTTAAGATCACCAAGTCCAGCACTAAATCACATCTCTGAGAGTTACATGCTAACAAACTATTAAAACAAATTACCTTTGGAACCAAGAGAGTAAATAACTGCTCTTGAAAGCAGAAGAGAACAAAGGGGGAACTCTGCTCCTACAGTAGTTAAAAACTTAGGATTCCCTCAAGTGCTTTAGAAAATCATTTCCTGGCAATTTGAACAGATGCAAATGCCTAGTTACAGAGTAGAGCCATTGAGCAGCTGTCACTGCTGGCCCTACCTTTAAACCTGCCCAAAAGCTCATTTTATGCAATTGGCTCATAAACATCAGCTTCACCCCAACTACACTATTAACAAGCTTGATGTATTAAAAGGGGACCTCAAGGCTTTTGCTCCTGTCCTACAATCAGTAGCCACAGGTGCAAAAAGCAGTAGTTAACCACTTTGGAAACTACAGAAAAGTCCAAAGTGTTTGAAAACCAGAGCTACTGAAAAGCAATTTCATCTCTTCACCTGTGTTAGTAGCACATGAACATCTCCCATTGCAAGAGCTACATTTTCACCGTACTTTTACAGAAGCAATCTGGCCTCCATGGATGTGACAAATCACTACCAGGTGTTGCTTGTTGGTTGAGATCAGCTGCTTCTGCTGAATTAAAACACCTTTGCTATTTGTTATTAAGCATTTCTCTGCCTTGACAGCATAAATGCTAACAAAACATCTGTAGATCATAGTATCATTAAGGCTGAAAAAGACCTCTAAGATAAGTCCAACCTTCTACCTAACATTTAGATGACCACTAAACCATGTCCCCAAGTGCCATGGCCACACATTTCCTGAACACCTCCAAGGATGGTGAGTCCACCACCTCCTTGGGCAGCCTATCCCAATCCCTGTCATCTCTTGAAGGAAAGATTTTGGTTTTTTTTCCTGATTTCCAACCTAAACCTCTACTGGCTCAATTTCAGGCCATTTCTTCTTGTCCTGTCGTAAGTTACTTTGGAGAAGAGGCTAACATTGGCCTCACTCCAGTCTCCTTTCAAAGAGACTCATAGGTTTGCTGACAGATAGAAAAGTAAGAACCCAAACATAGATGTCAGAGCTGCTCAGGTCTGGTCTCTCCCTTTCCCTGCCTTCCAGCTGAATCTGGGTAACCCAACTAATCAATTCCTACTTCTAACCCCCCTGGCCAATCTTCCCTGTTTACCTGGGATAAGATTGGTGGGTGGGGGGGAAGGTGGAAGGGTGGTTGGGATCCTCTCTTGGGGACCCTGATCTCTGGAAGGGCTGTGGTGTTTCTGTATTACCTTTTTACTGTATATACCTGTAAATATCTGTCATATATTGTAAATATCTGCATGTATGTTGTGCTGAGCTGTAAATACAAAGCTTCATTCATTAACTTCCAGCTGGCTGAGTCTAGTCTGGGTGATTTCAAAAGTGTGGGTTAGAATACCCAAATGGCATTTAGGTAGTGCCAAATGTCCTGTCTGTACTTAAATAGGCTCAGATGTCAAGGCTATAGCTGAAAGACTGGATACACAAGAGAAAATATATTTTGCTTATTTATTTTGATTAGCAGTTCCAGCTGCTATCCTGGTGAATGCTCACCAAAGAAAGGTAGCAGTACCTGTGCCCAGAGCTCTCACACAATGTGTAGAAGTGTCCAGATGTTCAGTCAATGCTTTACATGAGCCAAGAGTGTGGCATTCTACATCTACCTGCCTTCAAATAGCATCTAATGACACACCAAAAAAACCCCCCACTCTGCGGTCACAAATTGAAGTGTTCATTATGCCAGCACTTAGCTTCACAATGTGTCAGCCTTAATTACAGTGAAATGTAGGTCTTAATTATGAGTGGGATTAGAGCAAGTCTACATTGTATGAACGGACGGCAAGGAGACCTTGCACTTAGAATCACAGAATCATTCAAGCTGGAAAAGACCTTCAAGATTGAGTTCAGCCATCACCCAGCTACCATGATGACTAAACTATCCTGAAGAGCCACACGCAGCTCTTGAACACTTCCAGGGACAGTGACTTCACCACTTTCCTGGGCAGCCTTTTCCAATGCTCGACAATTCTTGCAAAATTTCCCCTGGCAAAATTTCAGGCCATTTTGTCTCATTCTGTAACCTTATCTTAGAGAGAAGAGACCAACCCCCACTCGGCTCCAACCTCCTTTCAGGGAGTTGTAGAGAGCAATGAGGTCTCCCCTCTACCTCCACTTCATCAGGCATGCTCTCCAGTCTCCTAATCATCCTCGTAGCCCTCTGCTGGATGCTCTCCAGCAGATCTCTGTCCCTCTTCAACTGGGGAGCCCAAAACTGAAGGCAGTACTCAGGATAGGATCTCAGAAGGGCAGAGTAGAGCAAAGATCATCAGGACATTCCTGTCTTCCTTAACATAAGATGGGTTAACATGTAGGCAATGCTGGCATTTCTCCCTTCATCTCAAGTGAAAGTGGTGTTGCTCTCCTGTATCTCCTTGAACACACCTAGAATCACAGAATCAGTCAGGGTTGGAAGGGACTCCAAGGATCATCTTGCTATGGGCAGAGACACCCTACCGTAGATTAGCCTTGCCTTAAACACATCCAGGGAAGTGGCCCCAGCCACCTCTCTGGGCAACCCATTCCAGGGCCTCATCACTCTCATGGTGAAGAACTTCCTCCCCACCTCCAGCTTTGCTCCATTCCCCCTAGTCCTGCCACTAGCTGATAACCTAAAAAGTCCCTCCCCAGCTTTTTTTGTAGGCCCCCTTCAGCTACTGGAAGGCCACAATAAGGTCACCTCAGAGCCTCTTCTACCTTGTATGGTCCTGCTCTGGCAGGTGGGTTTGGACTCGATGATCTCCTTGGGTCCCTTCCAACCCCTAACGTCCTGTGATGCTGTGACCTTGTCTGACTTCACCGTTTGGTCCTTCCAGCCTCTCTGGGCCCATCACTAGATGGCACTGCAATCAAAATACAGATGCGTTCTACCAGCCTCTTTACACCAGCAATTAATCTGCTACTTCACGCTGAGCCTCCACTCCTCCTTAGCAGAAAAAAATCCCAATCCAACCAACAATAACAACAACAAAGTAATGAAACTATAAGCCCCCAAAGCTGGTGACACAGTGCTCCCCAACACAAGCTGAGCAGCCCTGCACAAGATGCCAACATTGGAGGACATTACAAGACCTGCTGCATCCTCAGCCCCTTACTTGTAACAAGGTTTCCCTTTGACTCACTCTTTCCAAATATTTAGCAAGTTTCATTTTGTCTGTAGATCTAACAAAACCGCAGGCATAACATAGTGGAAGGATCCAGCTGTTAGTTTTGTCTTCACCTTAAGAAGTTGAGGTTGTTCAGTTTGGAGAAGAGAAGGCTCTGAGAAGACCTTATTGTGGCCTTCTGGTAACTGAAGTGGGCTACAAGAAAGCTGGAAAGGGACTGCTTAGGGTGTCAGGTAGTGATAGGTCTAGGGGATCCAAGCTAGAGGGGAGATTTAGATTAGATGTTAGGAAGAAGTTCTTTACCATGAAGGTTGTGAGATACTGACAAAGGTTGCTCAGGGTGGTGGTGGCAGCCCCATCCTTGGATGTTTTTAAGGCCAGGCTGGATGTGTCTCTGGGCAACCTGATCTAGTGGAAAGTGTCTCTGCCCTTGACAGGGACAGGGAACTGAATGATCCTTGAGGTTCCTTCCAACCCTGACAAGTCTGTGTAAAATTTTGTGTACAAATCTAGAATTCAGGCAAAAACAAAGAAAGAGGACCAAACAAGCAAGCATTTTGTTTGCATTTTCGTTACAGTACTGAAGCAAAAATACCGAGTTTCATAATGATCCCTTTCCAGCAGCACACTTCTTGTTCACAGGAACATTTTATGAACACAGCTTTTAGATCTCGGGAAGCTAAACCCAGGAATTTTCCAACTAAAAGGTTTGTGCTGCTTCAATTTGGCCCTTTGGTACATGGATGTATTTGAGACCTCAGCTGATGATAAAACACTTTTTTTGCCACGCTCCTGTGCCCCAGGCAACATACTGTGCCCTTTGTGTTGCTCAATGGAAGAATAATTCAAAAGTTAGCTTTTGTTCTGACTGCACAATGCAGGTCTTGGTGTCATTTCTGACAAAGTGTCCAAGCAGTGACCCTGGTGTGGCAAAAGTTATTGAAGTTGCTCCTAGAGAGGTCTGTAACATTGATAGCTAAAGCATTCTTTTGCTTTTTCAACTCTCATGCTTGCTGGAAAGCTGCCCAGTAGAGAAATCCCTGGGGGTGCTCATCAACAGCCAGCTGAAGGTGAGCCAGCCTGTGTGTGCCCAGGTGGCCAAGGCCACCAGCATCCTGGGCTCTGCAGGACAAGGACACTGAGTGCCCCCCTGTACTCAGCAGTGGTGAGGCCACACCTCAAATACTGGGTTCAGCTTTCATGCCCCAACTCCAAGAAGGACACTGAGATCCTCTAGTGGGTCCAGAGAAGGACAAGAAAGCTGGTGAAGGGTTGGACAGCAGGGCTGGTGAGAGAAGCTCAGGTAACTGAGGGTGTTCAGTCTGGAGAAGAGGCTGAGGGGACACCTCATTGCTCTCTGCACCTCTGTGAAAGGAGGTTGGACAAAAGGAAATGGCCCTGAGTTACACCAGTGGAGATTTGGGTTGGACATTAGAAGAAACTTCCCTGAAAGAGTTCACAAACTGGAACAGGCTGCCCAGGGAGGTGGATAAATCCCCACCCCTGAAGGCGTTTCAGAGAGAGAGAGATGTGGTGCTGAGAGACACAGTTTAGCACTGGCCTTGGTAGAGTTAGAGAATGGTTGCACTCAATAATTTTAAAGGCCTTTTCCAAACAAAATGTCTCTGTGGTTCTATGTCAAGTATTCTCTCCACTGTGGAGACTGAAAATTGAAGTATGAAAGAAAGGTTTCCACTAACCTTGGTAGCCCAGCTGGAAAGCTGAGAACATAATTTGTTCAGAATTCTGAGCATTATTTCTTTATTCTTGTCTTCAGGACTTACATTTCCACTCATTTGCTCCTGACTGCAGCTGGTGTTGGGAGTTCTCAACCCCCATGATCTCCAGTCAGGCACTGTGATCAGCTAAATGCCTTCAGCAGAACATTCTACTCAGCCCAGCAGTGCCCAGACATCCCGAAATCCCAGCTTCCAGGTCAGCAGGCTTGCAGAGGGCCCCAGAAAGGACAAAGAGAGGTAGCAACAGGGTTTCAGAAGATGTGCCGTTAGATGGAGACCAGGACACAAAGCCAGGCTTTGTTGGCTTTTGTGGCAATATGGCAGCAGGTTCTCAGGCAGCACAAGGCAAGGCCAGGTTACAGAGCTGCACACAGGGGACATGAATAAACTTGTCTGCTTCTCCATGGACTAGAAAGCCCAAGGACAGGAGGCATTCATGGCTTTAGACGTTAAGGCAGTCATGAACAGCAGAAACCCCCTGTGCTTTTTTCTTGCATCCCTGTGAGCCAGCTAAATCTCTTCTCTATCCCAATCCTACTTCAAAGCTGTTAAAAACTTGTTCTAACTACCATCCTCTCCATTTTCCTTCAACACCTTGCTCCCTCAGTAGATTCTTCAGTCCTGTTTCAGCTCGCCCATTATTCCAGATGCCACTGCACTCCCCCTCCCTTTTCACCCATAAGCCAGCTCCAGTTTCCATACCTGCAACAGGAAGGGCTGAAGACTTCTCCTGTGCCTTGGATTCCTTTGATTTCTGTGCAGCTGGGTTGTGGCTGGGTTTCTTCAAATAGTTTTCTTGGTAACAGCACTGCATGTCCTGCTTCATCTATCAGGGAAAAAAAAAAAAAGTTTAGAAGGCAAAAGTCTGATGAGCAGAGGCTGAGGGAGCTGGGGGTGTTCAGCCTGGAGGAGATGACTCAAGGGGGACCTTATCACATTCTACAACTACCTGAAGGGAAGTTGTTGTAAGGTGAGTGTCAGGCTCTTCTCCCCGGCAACTTGTGACAAGATGAGAGCCGTGGCCTGAAGCTGTGCCAAGGGAGGGTAAGGTTGGATGTTAGCAAGCACTTCCTGATGGAAAGGTTAATTAGACACTGGAATGGACTGCCCAGGGAAGTGGTGGATTTGCCATCCCTAAAGGTATTTAAGGAAAGATTGAATGTGGCGCTTAGTGACATGGACTGGTTGATGGGTTTAAATTGGCAGAGGGGAGATTTAAATGGGATGTTAGGAGGAAGTTCTTTACAGTAAGGGTGGTGAGACACTGGCACAGGTTGCCCAGGGAGGTTGTGGCTGCTCCCTCCCTGGAAGTGTTCAAGGCCAGGCTGGATGAGGCCTTGAGTGACCTGATCTAGTGGGAGGTGTCCCTGCCTATGGCACAGGGGCGTTGGAACTGGCTGAGCTTTGAGGTCCCTTCCAACCTAAATCGTTCTATGATTCTATGTAGTGGTGTTAGGGTACAGGCTGGACTTGATCTCAGAGGTCTGCTCCAGCCTCAGCAGTTGTGTGTGTGCATATGACCCAGCAGCCTCAGATCACCTGCGACCTTGCCAAGGTTCAGATTCTAGGCCTGGTTATGTTTTCCTGCTACCCAAATTTTCAGAAACTGAGTGGAGCAGCCATTCAAACAGCAACGAGTAGGAATTAGTTGAGGGGGTACAACATGAACAAAAAATAATCTCAACAATTTATCAGTAGGTGCAGTCATAATTTTGAGATATGTTTTATAAGGANAGGAAGTTCTTTACAGTAAGGGTGGTGAGACACTGGCACAGGTTGCCCAGGGAGGTTGTGGCTGCTCCCTCCCTGGAAGTGTTCAAGGCCAGGCTGGATGAGGCCTTGAGTGACCTGATCTAGTGGGAGGTGTCCCTGCCTATGGCACAGGGGCGTTGGAACTGGCTGAGCTTTGAGGTCCCTTCCAACCTAAATCGTTCCATGATTCTATGTAGTGGTGTTAGGGTACAGGCTGGACTTGATCTCAGAGGTCTGCTCCAGCCTCAGCAGTTGTGTGTGTGCATATGACCCAGCAGCCTCAGATCACCTGCGACCTTGCCAAGGTTCAGATTCTAGGCCTGGTTATGTTTTCCTGCTACCCAAATTTTCAGAAACTGAGTGGAGCAGCCATTCAAACAGCAACGAGTAGGAATTAGTTGAGGGGGTACAACATGAACAAAAAATAATCTCAACAATTTATCAGTAGGTGCAGTCATAATTTTGAGATATGTTTTATAAGGAGTTGTGCTGGCTTGAGGCTAATTGGAATATTTTCATGAGAAAAATGAGATGATAGGCTGTGAAAAGAAAACACTGCTGATGTCTGATTCACTCGAAGGTTTACTGAGATGTACAAGAGCAAGGACACAAACATAGATAAGACAGAGCCTCTCTGGTCTGAGCTCTGGCTCTTGGTCTCTCCCTCTCCTTGGCTTCTAGCTGCATCTGTGTAACCCAACTAACCAATTCTGCTTCTAACTCCCCTGGCCAATCTTCCCTGTTTACCTTGCACATAAGGCAGATTCTGGGATGAGATTAGAGGGTGGGAGGAAGGTGGAAGGGTGCTTGGGAACTCCTCTTGGAGACTCTGATCTCTGGGAGGAAGGTGGAAGGGTGCTTGGGAAGCCCTCTCTGGGACTCTGATCTCTGGGAGGAAGGTGGAAGGGTGCTTGGGAAGCCCTTTTGGGGACTCTGATCTCTGGGAGGGGCATTGTGTTTCTGTATTCCTTTTAACTTGTCTATTTCTGTATATAGCTGTAAATATTTGTAATAGATTGTAAATATCTGTTTGTATATTGTGCTAAGCTGTGAAGGTAAAGCTCCATTCCTTAACTTCCAACCGGCTGAGTCTAGTCTGGGTGAATCCAAAGGTGGCGATGGGGCAGGGAACTCCCAAACCACCACATGTGTCTGTTTGCATCAGACTTACCAACAGCCTCTGCATCTCCTTCTGGCGAAAAAATGATGATATTTTAGTGCTGGAACCACAGGAGGAGCAAAGCATGAGGAGGGAAGGTGCGTTTGGAAGGAGTTCGCCTTGAGGAGGCAGAGGCCCAGCCCGCAGCTCGCCGGGGGTGAGCTGAGCCACAGCCGTGGCAGGCGCCGCCAGAGGGCGCAGCGGCCACAACGGCCTGGGGGCAGGTGGGGCAGCGCCCAGGGCCCGGGGCAGTGCCGAGGGCCGGGGCAATGCCGAGGGCCCGCAGCAGCCCGGGGGCCCGGGGCAGTGCCGAGGCCGCGGGGCAATGCCGAGGGCCGGGGCAATGCCGAGGGCCCGCAGCAGCCCGGGGGCCCGGGGCAGTGCCGAGGCCGCGGGGCAATGCCGAGGGCCGGGGCAATGCCGAGGGCCCGCAGCAGCCCGGGGGCCCGGGGCAATGCCGAGGGTCCGCAGCAGCCCAAGGGCCCGGGGCAGTGCCGAGGGTCCGCAGCGCTCCTGCGCCCAGCTCCGGGTTTGGCTGCCTCCGGTGCCAGAGATCGGCGAGGGTCACAGCTCACTCCGCAGCGTTACCCACAGCCGGGGCTGCTCACAGCTCTTACGGCGGCCTCACGTTTGGGTGGGACGAGACCTTGAAGATCTGACGACCTTGAGTCAAACCATTAACCCTCAGCAGATGTCTACATGGCTCTGAAACTCCACCACGAAGGGCGACTCCAACCTAAACCTCCCCTGGTGCAGCTGAAGACAAGTTTCCTCTTTTCCCGTTGTTTGCTATGTGGAAGAAGAAATGAAGCCCCACCTGGCTCCAGCCTCCTTTCAGGGAGCTGCAGAGAGCAGTGAGGTCTACCTGCAGCCTCCCTTTCTCCAGGCTAAACAAGCCCAGCTCCCTCAGCTGCTCCTCCCCAGCCCTGTTCTGCAAGTCCTTCCCCAGCTTTCTTACCCCTATCTGGACCTGCTCCAGCCCCACAGTGGCTTACAAGCTTCACTTCAGTTTGTAAGGTGAAACAGCACACCAAAGTCAACTGCTCCTCTCAGCACTGACTGCTCACACATTCGGACCTTGTAGGTTTCCCTGCCAATGTGCTTACAACTTACTTCCTTTTTCAGATGTTTTTTCTCTGTTCCTGTAATTTCTGAATGCCTTCTGTATCATAGTGAGTAGAGGTAGTCACCTGCTCAAGCTAAACCTATGGACACCCAGGGCTGAGGCAGCCAGGAAAGGGGCACACAGCTGCTCCACCATCCACAACAGGCAACAGCAGCTTCATCGCTGAGCAGACACTAAGAGCCAACACTAAGAGCTGTGTGACAGTCCGTCTGCAGCCCAAATTACAGAACCATAGAACGATTTAGGTTGGAAGGGACCTTTAAAGGTCACCTAATCCAATCCCCCAGCAGTCAGAGCCCCAAACAAGCTGACCTGGAATGGTTTCTGGGACAGGGCATCTACCACCTCTCTGGGCAACCTGGGTCAGTGTACCAGCACCCTCAGCATAACATCTTTCTTCCTCACATCTAGATTTCATCTCTCTCTTTTAGTTTAAAACTATTTGTCCTTTCACAAGTCTGTCCCCAGCCTTGTTATTGGCCCCTTTAAGTACTACAAAGTTGCAAGCAGGTTCCTACAAACGTACATTTGTACTTCCATGAAGTGTTTGAAAATTCACCAAGTGCCGCCACATAAACTTACGACTAAAACACACCCCAAAATGCAATCAGATTCTCTTTCAAACATCTGCAATATCTTTTCCACTTGGTAAATTTGTCTTTGGTGCCTCGAACACAGATGATATTTATGGTGGAGGGGGCAAAGGAAGGAGAGGACTGTCTGCAATCAGTAGGATGTAATTATGCATGCATGCAGGTAACAGATCAAGAAAATACCTAAGCTTAGGTACTTTGAAGGGAGCAACCATCCAAGTGACTCAGCAGAAATAAGAATGAAACAGGTGAAGACAGAGGTGTGTTTTTCAGGGATGAGAGATTGCCTACACGCAGAACCACTAAGCAGTGACCTGTGGTGTGAATCCAGGCACGTCAGTTACTCACTCCCCTTTCAGAGGCTCAGATTGCCTAAACTGTAACTGACATTCTAAAAACCCACACCTTACTCATCAACTTCCCCTTCATGAGGCAGCAGCAAAACCATTACAGGATTACTTCTGTAATTATACAGCAAATCATCATTAAATATTTTGTCTTCCGGCACAAAGCACACATCCCATTTTTCATATGAACAGCTCAGTATTTAAGGCCATTTTAGTCCTCTCAATATTTAAGCCCATTCCAGTCCATTCAGTTTGGCAATATTTCACACAAGATGGGTGGGAAAGGGTGGGGAGATTAATTTCACAGATTTAGGTTCTCTGCTTTCCCACATGATTATGTCTCAAAACCCCATCATTAGGAACTCAGGTTGACATCTCAATTGTCTGTGAGAAAGCAGCTGAGTGGAAATTAAAATGCCAGCGGAATAGAGCATGATTGTCAAGGAACACTTTCCTGGTGGATGAAAGCTTCAGCATTTCAGGGTGTATCCTATGAAAGGAAGAATTTCTGGTTGCCCTTCCCATATTTTCTGAGGCCTTCACACATGGGGTTTGGGAAACCTCTTTCAGACAAACACACTGAAAGCACTTGAATTTTTCATATGAAACTGAGAAAGCACCAAAAAAAAAAAAAAAAAAAACTCAGAAGGATTCAAATCTTAAAATGATTCAACTGTTTGGTCCTCTTTTCACACCTACACTAGATCAAGACCCAAATCCTAGATGCCAATATGCCACTTCAGCATTCAGATCTGAAGTGCTCTGGATACCTCTGCTGGGTACCTTCCAGGCTGGGTTACATCCAAGCTCAGGAAATAAAAAGCTGTGGACAGTGTGTTGGACCTTCCTCAGGACAACCAGCTCCACATGCTCACCCAGCAGGCAGAACACTCATGTCTCCTCTTTCTGTTTCCTGAGACCTTGCTACAGCTGTATCTTCTGAGCACCAGGAATGAGAATAGAAATAGGAATAGGATAGAATAGAATAGAATAGAATAGAATAGAATAGAATAGAATAGAATAGAATAGAATAGAATAGAATAGAATAGAATAGAATAGAATAGAATAGAATAGAATAGAATAGAATAGAATAGAATAGAATAGAATAGAATAGAATAGAATAGAATAGAATAAGCCAGGTTGGAAGAGACCTCCAAGATCATCCAGTCCAACCTAGCACCCAGCCCTATCTAATGGCACTAAGTGCCTCATGCAGCCTCCTCTTAAAACACCTCCAGGGACAGCGACTCCACCACCTTCCTGGGCAGCCCATTCCAATGCCAATCACTCTCTCTGTGAAGAACTTCCTCCTAATATCCAGCCTATATCTCCCCCAGCACAACTTGAGACTGTGTCTGGTTCTAAATGACATAAGGAATAGCCAGAGGAACACAAAATGGGTCTCAACACTAAGGTTGCAGCTTCCATCACCCTCCTGACATCTGCCTTTTACAGTCGCCATACCTCCAGTTTCTCACCCATACACACAGACTTAGTTGTCTCCACTATTTAGTCCTCTAAAAAAATCCAAATCTAAGTAATATACATTTATTGTATTGCAACAGGACAAGCAGTAACAGGCACAAAATTAGCCATAAGAAGTTCCATCTAAACAGGAGGAGGAACTGCTTTAGTTTAAGGGTGGTGAAACACTGGAGCAGGCTGCCCAGAGAGGTGGTGGAGTCTCCATCTCTGGAGACTTTCAGAACCTTCCTGGATGAGTTCCTGTGTGACTTTCTGTAGGTGAACCTACCTTGGCAGGGGAGTGGACTTGATTTCCAGAAGCCCCTTCCAGCCCCTACCATCTGTGCTGCTGCGATCCTGAATATCTACAGATTAATGTACAGTAGAAATTAGGAGGCCATCAGTGCTTCCTTACATCCAGAAGGTTCCCTTTATTAGCTACTGAAGCTCTTTACTGTCCCCACCTGATACGGTCTCAAGGTCACTCACCATCTTTGTAGTCTTTTGCACCTACACACTCACTGGATGTGGACATCTAACTGCTGCTCTACAAGCATTAAATAAAATTGTTCTGCAGGCAGAAGCAAAAGTATGGAGAACTATGTGAGACGTACTCTGCTCTCATCAGATCCCACCTGCAGCACTGCATCCAGTTCTGGTGCCCCAAACACAAGAGAGATATCAGACTGTTGCAGTGGGTCCAGAGGAGTCCATGAAGATGATCAGAGGGCTGGAGAACCTCCTCTGTGGGGACAGGCTGAGAGGGTTGGGGCTGTTCAGTTTGGAGAAGGCACCAGGGAGACCTTAGAGCAGCATTTTGATATCCGAAGGGGCTACAGGATTGCTGGAGAGGGACTTTATAAAAAGTCATGGACTGACAGGATGAGGGACAATGGCTTTGAGCTGGAAGAGGGGAGATTTAGACTGGAGATTAGGAAGAAATTCTTTATGAGACCCTGGAATAGGTTCAAGGACATGTCAATAACAGCATTGCACCACTAATATTATTTTAACTCATCCCTGAAGCTCCTTGTGAAATAACTGTTTCAGAAACAACGATTTTCAAAGGATTAAAGGCTTTGCTGGAAACAGTTTGGAAAACAGATTTTGGGTACTTAGCATTACATTTTCACTTTTCTGCTTGGTAGTAGAGAGTCTGGAAAGGAGTTTTTTTTCCTTGCTGTAATTAAGTGATGCCAGATGAGCATCTTCCACAGCACTGTGGGTCTGGCTCTCTGTGTGTACTGGGACCAGACTGCTGGTAGCCTGGGATGTTAGACATAAATGCAAGCTGTGCTGATCTTCCATCTTGCAACACACATGAACAAATGTAAGTGCAGTTAAATTAAGCTCAAGACATTGTGTCCTTCTCCCTTTCTAACCAGAAGCTCAGCAGATGGGCAATGAGGAACTCAACAGAGGGCCAAATACTCCCCAGTGCTGCTAATGATACCTCCTTTCTAGGCAGAGACACCACCAAGAAACCAACTGGAAACCATAGCTGAAATTTTCACCGGCAGGTTTATAGCTTGGAAAAGACTCTGGAAATTGTTAAATCAATTATTTCCACCTGACAAATATTTTTACAATTGAAGCTAGCCAGATCAAAACGAATTTAGATTGTTGTCTAAGTCCAGGGCTTTGATGCTTTAGTTGGTGTTTGTGGTCAGTTGTGGTGAGTTGGTTTGATGTGTATGGATAACAGATGTGGATTTACAAAGTACCTGTTAAGAACATGCAAGTTTTATGGGTTTGTTTTTCCTTTCTCTCTCCAGTGATGCATTACAGGGACATGTTGATCCTAAGTCAATTTCTTACATTAATAACATCACCAGGCTAAGAAAAGAATCACAGAATGGTCTAGGTTGGAAGGGACCTCCAAAGGTCATCCAGGGCAACCCCCTCTGCAGCAAGCAGGGGCATCCTCAACTACAGCAGGTGACCCAGAGCCCTGCTGAGCCTCAGCTCAGGTTTTATAGTAATACACAGATATGAGAGGGAATAAAGAACATGAACACATCCAGTTCAGCCAGTCACTCCTCTAGACAATCAACACCTATGTTGTGAGCTATGTATCACTACAAACAGGAAGAAAATGGGAGAAGCTCTTTAATAAATAGCAGCAAGATACATCCCCAGCTGAACTACTGAGCCCAGCTCTGGAGCCTCCAACACAAGAATCACAGAAATGTGAGACATGGAACTGTTCGAGTGGGAAGGCAGAGAGGAAGATGATCCAGAGGGCTGGAGCAGATCTGCCCTGGAGACAGGCTGAGAGCTGGGGTTATTCAGCCTGGAGAAGAAAAGGCTCTGCAGACCCCTTAGAGCAGCTTTCCAGGGACCTACAAGAAGGCTGGAGAGGGACTTTTTACAGAGTGACAGGATGAGGGCAGTGGCCTCAAACTAGAAGAAACTGGACATCTGTAGTAATTCTTCAGTCAGTCAGCTTTTTTTGTGTTGCCAGCCTACTACAGAAAACAACCAGCAACCTGATTTTTAGTAAAGAGGGAGGTCAACAGCCTTCCCAAGGACGCTTTGTCTTGATGCACAGCACACAGAAGTCAGTTTTGGGAAGTAAAAGCAGTGTCTGAGTACTCCACAACACCTTAGGTGCTGTGGGCAGCTTCAGGTGGGACCCACACCCCCTGTCATTTGCAACCAGTGCTGAGCCCCCAGTTCTCTTGAGGGATGCTGTAGGCATATCTCTCTCTAGTCCTTGTCCAGTCTACAGGATGGACCTTGGACCTGCCTCTGGCCCTGTCTGCAGCTGTTCTTTATGGGACTTCTTGGATGGATCCCAGAACTGGTTCCCCAGCTTGCCTTGTCAGAGCTGTTAATGGAGCAAGTTATCACTACCCCATTCAGCCCGTGGGCAAAGCTGATGTCAAGGTCACCTCTGCTGTTGGAGCAGCCCTCCTTGTGCTGCTCCCTGATCTTAGCTGCATTCAACAATGCAGCTCCTACTCCAGAGAGTAATAAAAATCACTGGTTTGGAAAGCTCAGTCATTTGAACCAGTTTACTATTTATTCACAAACAACAACTTTAAAAATAAAAATACTGTGAAGACACCACATCTGCAGAGTAAAGAAAGTCTGAATGAACAGAAGGATGGTCACATTAGTTTCATTAACTTCTGTGCACTGCTCGCTCATCACAGGGCAATTTGCTGATGATACCAAACTGGAAGGAGTGGCTGACACTCAGTCAGGCTGTGCAAGACCTGGGCATACTGGAGAGTTGAGTGGAGAGGAACCCTGTGAAGTTCAATAAAGTCAAGTATAGGATCCTGCACCTGGGGAGGAACAACCCCTTGCACCAGCACAGGTAAGGGACCTGAGAGTACTGATGGACAACTTCACGATGAGCCAGCAATGTTGTCCTTGTGGACAAGGGGGCCAATAGTCTCCTGGGGTGCATTAGTAAGAGTGTAACCAGCAGGTTACACCAGGAAGGTTCTCAGCTCAAGAGAGACAGGAAACTACTGGAGAGAGCACAGGAGAGGTTACAAAGTCGCTGAGGGGCCTGGAGCACCTCTGTGAGGAAGGCTAAGAGCCTTGGGGCTGTTGAGGCTGGAGAAGAGCAGCCCCAGAGGGGATCTGATCAATGCTCAGCAAGAGCTAAAGGGTTAGTGGCAAGAGGATGGGGCCAGAGTCCCTTTAGTGGTGCCCAGTGACAGGAGAAGGGGCAGTGGACACAAACTGAAGCCCAGGAGGTTCCCTCTGACTAAGAGGAGAAACTTTTTTGGTATGAGAGTGCTGGAGCCCTGGAGCTGGCTGCCCAGAGAGGTTGTGAAGTCTCCTCTGAAGAGATTCCAAACCCCCCTGGCCATGGTGATCCTGAGCAAGCTGCTGTGGGTGCCCTGCTTTAGCAGAGAGGTTAGACTGGATAATCATGGCATGGTCTGGGTTGGAAGGCACCTCCAAAGGCCATCTTGTTCAACCTCCAGAGATCCCTTCCAACCCCCTCCCCGCTGGGACTCTGTGCTTCTGTTACTTACCAAACTGGATTCTGCGACACTGTTCCTTCGTTCGTGCTAAAAAAGCACCATAAAGGAACCACTCCAGAAGCCAGAAACGAACTTCCAGCTGGGGCTTGCCTGGTCCCTCGTTCCCGACATTGAGACGGAGCGGAGCGGCACCTGCCCGCTCTGAGGGGTGAAGCCAAACACTCTGACCTCAGGGGCGGCGGCGCAGCAGCCCGCGGCGAGGCGGTGGCAGCCCCCGGCGAGGCGGTGGCAGCCCCCGGCGAGGCGGTGGCAGCCCCCGG